>VUQR01028096.1:0-50425 GCA_015108515.1 Hemichromis elongatus
CGCATGTGCAAAACTTACGTCACTTCCTCTCTCTGTCAACATTGCGACATTCAATATATTTGAATGACAGGGTTAGCGGCCAGTTAGCTCTTAGCATTTCTCGACATCTCTTCCTCTTTTTCGACTGCCCGGGACATTTAAACAATGGATACCTCAGTATACAAACTTTTCTCCTCAACGGAGAGCTTCCCCCGATTGAATAACAGCGTTGTAAAATAAGAAGAATGGCGCCTAATTACAGACTTAATAATACAACGTTAGTAATATGTCACTCGAAGATTCATCAGCCAGATTAAGTGTTTACTGACAATTAAAAGTGATAGCGGACATCATTATCACTATTCTAATCAATCTTTTCCGCACAGAAAAGCATAAACACACTCGATTATTACTAAATATAATTTAACACATACACAAACACGATTTGTAATGACGCTAGTTCAGTTTGCAATAGGGCTCATTCACTCGGTCAGCAGGTGGGGCTAACTTCGTACACTGGGGGAGTAGACTACCATTAAACCAAACAGAAGAAGAAGAGAGCATCTGCACATCGGGTAGACCCGATCCGTAACTGTCTTTTTTTTTCGTTTTTGTCTACATTATATTGAAATGTTTCGCTGCTGCAAACATTTTCGAAGTACTTATTATTTTTAATATTTTAACAGATATTCTGAACCGTAACTGTCGTAAACTGCTTCGAGAGGAAATAGCGGCCTTTTGCACATGCGTGGTACCGATAGGGTTTCCGGTACGGATCGGGTAGTGACACTCTGATCTGTGCAAATTTGAAGTTATGGGTGAAAATCTTTTACGAATTTGAAGTTATGGGTGAAAATCTTTTACGAATTTGAAGTTATGGGTGAAAATCTTTTACGAATTTGAAGTTACGGACGAAACTCTTTTACAAATTTCAAATTAGGGACGAAATGTAGTTTACGCATGCACAAATCTTTTGAGACTGTTTTCACTCCATAGTTAGTAGCTACAGCTACCTGTGTCACTATCCACCTGTTAGTGAAAGAGGCCACACCCCTAATAATGCAAATTTCAAGCCATGATACAATTTAAACAGGTGAATTATAAAAATATTCTCACCTGCACAGGTGTTATGAAGATGTAGATTATCTATAGAAACCAGACAGTTTGTGTAACAAGCTGTAAACACGTTTATCTATGCTGTAAAACTCTGACTCACTGCTGTAGCCTCTGGTGGACGTTAGAGGAACTGCAAGTTTGTGGCAAATTTTACAGCTCCTCACAAACACAAGGTTTTAACATGAGGTGGGCGGAGCTTCTGTGCATGAGATGACCATATTAGAGAGGGAGTGTTTGGTCTGACTGCACCGTGACTTCTGAATCTGTCACCATGCTTAATCTGAACATCCACCCTGGAACTGGAGATAAATGGAGATAAATCCACCTTAAAGTGAGCAGGAGACACAAACTACGTTGCCACAGTGAGGCACATTTACATTTGACACGCAACCACCACACACACCCAGGCTGTAGGTGTGTGTGTGCCTGTGTTTCTTCAGTAATTTTATATCTGCTTCTTCTTATTTTGCCCATTTTGTACAGGTTTTATTTCTCTTTGTGGACATTTGGTGTTGTTTGTTTTGTCTTCCTGAATCTTTTGTGTATTTGTATAAACACAGCTCTGGATGGAGGGCCACTGGGCCCCTCAGAGCCACACTTTCACAATCAGACCGGGTACTGTGAATCCTCCACAAGCTGGAAAATAAATCACACGCGCACACACACACACACACACTCACACACACATCATGACATTAATCAAACAGGAGATGGAGTGTGACCGCTGTTTGAGTCTTTAACCAGCGTGGCCTGCTGCCTCACACACTTACATATAAATACACACACACACTGGCCTAATGATCCATGCAGTGCATACACACATACACACACACACACACACACACACAGACACACAGACACAGTCTGTCTGGCTGCCAGCATGTTAATCAAATAAACGGTGGATGTTTAAATTTGATTCAGTGGGAAACAAACTCAGAGCAAACACACCCTGACAGGACACACACACACACACACACACAGTACAGTAATCTGACCGGTAATCTCATCACAGCAGGAGGAGCAGTAACTTCTGTTAGCTCAGAATCCAAACTGCGACCCAGCTCCTACTTCCTGTTTAGCACGTTAGCAGATCACAGGTAAAAAACAGAGCCGCCGAGGCTAATGGGAACCCGAGGACACGCGTGTCGGTAACATGTAGAGAGGAGCTCGTAGATGTTACAGGTAGTATCGTCAGCCGGCAGCAGAATCATCATTCAGGTAATCTCACTTCACAGATATGTCTGTAATGACGGGGTGCACTTGATTTATACAATAATATCAATCTGTCTGTGACGAGAGCTTCGTTTCACAGACATCATTTTATCCCAATGAGCTCATTTTCAGTTGAGCGCGATAAACAGCAGGAAGGGACGCAAACACACACACGTAAGGTTTTAACCACGACGTGGCGCGGGGCTCCTCTGACAGGCAGGTGAGGTGCATCTACAGAGGTGTGAAGTCAGAAAACAGATTGTTTGGTTACCTTCTTCTGTCAGCACGTTACTGTTGAACATACAGAAATCTCATCCTGTGCAGGCGCCCAGAATGAATGTAATTAGCAGAAACACACACACACAGCAGCTCCTCTCTCTAATTGTTGTGGATATTGAGTTCGGCCTGTTAAAATATGCACATATTGTTCCTGTGCACTGCTCCCAATGTGTGTGTGCGTGTGCGTGTTGATTTATGCAGGTTGCACAATTACCCAGGAATACATTTACCCAATCAGACGCGCGTGCCGTGTTTCTATCACACACAGACACACACACACCTGTTTGGTTAGCTCTTATTAGCCGTGTAATATGAACTAATGAGTCGAGGCTGAATCGCGGCGAGGAGACGGGCAGCAGGTCGTCTGAGCGCGATCGCACACTTCCGTCTTTGTGTGGACAAATATTCAGTTTGAAAGCGTCAGAGCAAAGCGAGCTCTGCGCTAAGAGCACATCTTCAAATGCCGCCTCCCCTCCCGGTCCTCGGGTTTAATTGTCCCGCGTAAACACAGGTATGTATGGAAAGCAAACAGTGTCAAAACACAGATCAGTACAATTCAAATGATATGCTGTGGACGTACAGTAACCACACAGTCCTGTAAATGTGTATATTAAACATTTTAACTTTATATTTTAAAGCTAAGTTTACATTTCTCATCGATCAGCTATGTTACGTCTCAGCAACGGAGGAAATTCGTCGTTTCGCACATCTGAAGCTACAATTCACAAAACAGAAATCTGCAAACCTGCCAGCACTCCCATACTTCCTGTGTTTCTCCTGTATTTTAAAACCATCTCCAGGCCGCCTCCTGTTTTGCCGTTTATCCCAGAAATTTCCTATAATCTGCACAACTGAATAATTGGAATACATGCATGTGCAAGTTTTGTTTTTCACTAATGTTACCCAAGTATAAAATGCGGTCTGCACACACTAAATACAGTTTCAGCCCATCTGCTGGAGCGAATCTATGAAGGAGCACACTGAGCTGCTGTCCTAGCTGTGGAGCGTCGCTGTGGCGTAAAAGGGTCCGGCGAAGAGCGAGACTTAAATAAATCGCTGTGAGTCGAGCCACCTGAGTGACCCGTGAGTTTGTGTAATCAATCAATTAATCACCAATCATGCAGCTTGTTTTTTTATACTTTGCACAGAGTAATGATAATTTAAAGTAATTAGATTACATGAACATGTGCTTTATGCTGTGTGGTTGCAGGAACTCCACGTTCTACTCTTCCTCTCAGTTTGAGAATGATGACGCCGTGAGAAATGCACTGTGGGTGGTTCTGGTGCAGCGGAGGTCCGCTGTGGGTTCGACGGCGGTGGCGGGCGCCGTCAGGGAGGAAAGGCCCGCTGACTGATTTCCATTTATGCACCTTAATAGTGTGTGTCATTCCTAATTAGGGCGACTGGCTCGGGGAAACGGTGGCTCGATGCTGGAATGGCTGCTCCTGTCATGCTGCAATTACCAACAAATTAGTCTTTAAGCTGAGGGGCTTCTGCACACACACACACACACTTCTGACCAAGTGTGTGTGTGAGGAGTACGCATGCTAATTAGTGCATTCTGTGAGGTGTTTAATGCGTGAAAATGCATCTAAGTGTAAAAGCAGACAAAGTTTCACGGACGTCAAAATCCGACCTGCAGCTGTTTGTTCTGCAGTTTCACCTTTGATTAGCACGAGTTAAAAAAAAAAAGAATAAACAGGATTAAAATCACCAACCGGTCGACAACCGAATAATTAACATTTACCGTACAACGTCAAACCAACACACACTCAGAGTGTTACATGAAAAGTTTAACAGCTGAGTTTTTTAAACGGGGTTTGGTGGATAAAAGCATCATCTGTTAATCCAGCTGGTGCTGCACCATTCAAAGTCAAAGTCAAAGTATTCCTGGTTGACCAAGGTATTCTGATTACCAGGAGCTCCTCTATTTATCATTTTAAGGCAATTCACAACTGACAACAAAAAGATATTTGTGTGCATACGGTGTATCCTACCCTAACCCTAACCCTAACCCACATGAATTCAGTTATTTTTGAAGAGGTTTGTTAAACAAACTGCTTAAAAACTTCATCTCATCTTTGGTGTATTTATTCCCTAACCCCTAACCCTAAATGCAAAGAAAAAACCCTTAAAGTAATCGATTTAAACAAAACTCTTCATGTTTGTTCTCAGATAGTGTTCACAGGTGAGTTCAGGGTTCCAGTTTTTAAATAAGAAAAAAGCAAAACTGTTGATTTCTGAGTTTGGATCTTTCAGAGAGTAAAAGTTCATTTTATAACCCGGAGGTGCACAGTGTCGTACAAACGGGTACCAGACAGGTTACAAGACTCGCTCATAAATCGGCCCCAAATACAGTGAAGTATAAAAAGGTTCTCATTGGTCTAAAGATCAGAACTTTAAAGATCCACATGTCAATTTAACTGCCCGCTGGCCCGCGTCATGTGTGCTGCGTTCAGGTGCAGCAGAAACTTTTAAAACTTCGGCCTCTTCATGAAATATTTGCTTTATTATCCTGTCAAACCTTTTTTTTTTTTTTATTTTGGTTTATTCGTGGACTCTGGTCTACACGGTGCCTTCAGGGCTCTGTAAATCTGAGCTTTTGTGGTCAAGAAGCTGCTTCCAAGACTTCAGTTTGGCTTCGAGTTTATGTAGAGAAATGTCTTCTTGTGATGCTTTAATATTTTACTTCCTCTGCTGAGGATGGATGAGAGCTGAGCTAACACAGCTGCACATTTCCTGAAGTCAGCTGTTTCCTCCCAAACACATCCTTTACCCTGTCACACACACACGCAGGCCGAGCCCATTAGCGTGGTCACCTGCTCCTCTCGGGTTAATTGTTTGCAACTTTTTTCCGTCTTTCTGGCTGCCTGTGATTAGCCGAGCTGCCCGTGGCGGCTGACGTTCAGCAGAGCGTCGCCGTTTGTTTACACCGCCGCACTTCCAGGAGGACGGCGTTCTGAGCAGGATTTACACACAGCGGCGGCTGTTTTTTAAGGTGCTGAGAGTTTCACTTAAGTGAGGCGGAGGAGGAGGAAGTGCATTTTTCCTCACCAGACTCAGAGAGTAAAGTGTTACAGTGAAAAGGGTGAGCGAGCGCAGGCCTCGCCTGACCTCTTCATCATCTGCGGCCGCCACCGAGAGTTACGACTCTCTGATAAAAGAGTCTCTCAGCGCGAGAATCCATCACTGCCAGACGCCACAGACCGGTCTCCAAGTACCAATCCGCCCACCGCAGGGGACCGCCGAGCAGAACGCCAAACACTCCATGATTGAACCGATGACGGATGACGCCGAAGAGGGAAATCCCCATGTCGACGTTTATTCACCCACCACCCACCTCCCCCTCCACTCGCTCCGATCGCCCCAGAGGACAAAGATGGGGCGTGGAGGACGGGATCGCTCACTCTGCTCGCTCTTTTTTCTTCCTGTTTCCTCCTCCCAGGGAGGGTTGAGGGAAATCTGTTCACCTGAAGCTGCAACACACACACACACCTGCCAACAGCGTGAGAAAAATCTCCATCTCACCGTTACAGCTGCTACAGAGCTTCTAGAAATTACCGTTTAAAAGTCGTTGCTTAATAGAAACTTCCTGAAATTTGTTTAAGAAACAGCAGATCTGACAAATAACGGAGGATACAGCGTGGACGAGACTCAAAGATCACGAGTCTGGGTGGAGTTTTTCAGACTTTTTGGTGATTTCCCGTCAAACTGTGAAATCTTTAATATCTGATGGATTGAGTAGCATAACGAAGATTGTTTTTTACACATTCCCGTGTTGTCTCACTCCTGTCAGCCTTAAAGTTTAAACTTTAAATGTGTCGAACTGTGACGAGGATCCTGCATCAGACAGCAGACTGAATAAGACTGAAACACTCGATCCCGGGCACAACGCTACCTCGAAAACACTTCTACACTTTATAAAAATCAGTGTCTGGTGCTTAAATGTGCCCAAAACATGCAGATTTTTTTGCTTTGAAAGAAGAAAATGTGAATTTCCTGACGTACATGAAGGTAAATCTGCCCTGTGATAAATCAGACCTGGCTGGAGCGTGCCCCACATTTGGGACAAGCTCCTGAGCTGGATGATGGAGCACGAAAGTGGATGGATAGAAATGATGGACTGCTGTGAGGCTGTCACACAAATACACACACACACACACACACACACACACACACACACACACCTGTTCATCAGGCGTGTTTCTAAGATGGTGGCAAAGGAAGTCTGATCAGAAATAACTATAGTGTGAAAACTGGCAAAGAAAACAGGAAGGCATCTATCGATAACATCTCTCCAGATGTGCCTGAACAGCAGTCGGGCTTCTTCTTCACTGTTTGTTCCTCCTCCTCCTCAGCAGGAGGCCCGCTCCCTCCCTCCCTGCTCCTGCTTGTCCAGCAGGAGCCAAACATCACATCAACGTGTGCTTCCTTCATCTAAACATCAGAATTAAAAAGGCGTAAAGGCTGGAATCAGAACTTCAAAATAAAAGCATGGATTCTCGTCTCCTACATGAGAAGCTCGTGAGCTTCCTGTGTTGGAGCTGCCGCACCTCAGCGGGTATTGATTAGACATCTAAATACACAAATACTGTAGGATAAAACGTGTGATTGCTAATTGATAAAAAGCACCACAAACCTATTTTTTTCTAACCCACAGCATCAAACACTCCTTACAGCTGTTCAGTGATCAGATCAGGAGCTGATCGAATCACTGATTCAGATTTGCAGCTCCACACTTTTAAAACTCTCGGCTTTACTGAACGCCTTCCTACAAAAGCAACAAAAACACTGCAGACTACCTCGAAATAGATTTTTTAGTTTCCAGTCATTTGAAAGTTACTCACACTGATCTGAGAACAGTAACATGTCAGGATTTATGCTGAAATCAAAAGAGGAAAAAGATTAAACATCAGCATGCATCACCTAAACCTTTCAAACTGGAGCCTAGATCGTGTCACTGGAAGGTTAAATCAATCCGCCCGGTAAGCAGGACTTTTGAAAAGTTAGAGATCAGCTGTTGAATCAGAGAGAGACCTGATTTCAGCCTGATCAGGTGCCAATAAGGGATCAATAACAGGCCTGCCGGTGTACGCAGTGACATCACGCATCCAGTCACATCCCGGCACATTAAACGCACCAGCATGACTGCGTCAGCTCACAGGACACGTCCTCGCATAAAGAAAACTTTGGAAGCACTTCAAAATAAAACATGAATTTGAAGCTTTATTCTGAAGCTCTGACATGATGGTGGATATTATTATAATTAGAATTTTATTTTCCATTGTTAAAAATCTCCAAACATTTTGGACGTTCGGCGGTGAGAAAATAAAATGTGTCCGCCGCGTTTCAGCTTTTTAAAAATCAAACCTGAGGAACGCGGACGCTCGCTGGTCACACTCGTGTGTTTGCAACAGAAAAAACACTTTTTATGAGTTTACAGCATTAAAGTTTCCACGTTTTAAGCAAATGTAATCTAATTACACTGCATGGAACCCTTGTACTTTGCGTTTTTTTGTGCTTTATTTTCAGTAAATTTAAACACAAACGGCGTTCACCGAACTTCTACTGGAACCGCTCGTCGATAAAGTTGTTGTGTTTTTTTTTTGTGTGAAATAAACTTTATTCCCTCTGACTCGTCGGTGCTGCCGCCACGATGACATGCGCCTCCGACTCACCGCATTCTTGGGTTTTTGGGAAACAGCGCTGGTGTATTTCTATCTATAAAACGACGTTGGGTAAACTTCCAGCTGACCTCTGACCCCTCTCAGATCGCTTCAGTGGAATATTTCAGAGAAAGCTCCAAACGTGTGTTTATCGTGAGTTTGCGTTGTAAGGCGTTGGGACTGCACCGCGTCCCGCTCGTTTTAGCGTTTTATTGTGTTTTTAATCGCCTCCTCTGCAGATTTGGCACCACGCCTTATTTTCATGCCTGTTTTTCTTCTTCCATCTTTAAACCTGACTTTTAATTTTATTCCTGCATTTTTCTCAATCTGATTGAACAAAGGTGAGGTTAGAGCAGTAGTTTGATAAATGCCTCGCAGAGAAGCCACATTTGAACTCTCAGCGTTACATAAACAGCGACCGGCTGCTGTGTAGAGGGTTAACTGCTCTACATGTAATAACACCATGTTGTCCTTGTGGATGAAAATATGTCTGTTATATGCACACGTGTCCAGGTTTCAGTCTGGGAAAATTAAAACATGCCACTGGTGAGTCGGGCTGCTCGTTTCTGCGTGTCACATTTTTTTCCACAGGAGGTTTAAACCCACAGAAACCTCAGTGAGATTTCAGCGTGTGTGGATTCACAGCAGTAGCAGCGAGGAGCTAAATAGACTTGATTTACGGCTAAGCTGAACCACTTCTCCTCTCTGTCCAGTAAAAGACGACGTTCTTTCTTCCAGTCGAACGTAAGAGCTGCTTGGTTTCTATTTGACCTTCACAAATAACGTTCATATCAATGTAAATGAGTTACTGAGAGGCCACAGAGTGAAACTGATGTAAACTTGACGTCCAGCGGTCCATTCAGGTCCTGTTTTTAACTTTAGACCAGTTCCAAATACACTCACGTTTAAATGCAGCGAGTCGTCTTTGATTGAAATCGTCACGTTAAACGGCTCCTCGCCGGGTTCGTTCCCTCTGAGGTGCTGCTGTTGAACCTTAACACGAGGTACTTATTTGTCCCCTCGAGGTTTGTACTTAAGAGATCAGCTTTGAACCTGTGCTGATGATTTAGTTTCCTAATGTAAGAGCAGAAAAAGCCCCCCCCTCCCCCTTACATCTGCACATCTTTGCACTAAAGAAGAAAAACCCCACGTCTGCAGCGCCGTCGAGCGACTCCGCTTTTATTAAAACAAAACACGAGAAAACACGAGCGACCCGAAGCTCTTTCCATCCGACAAATGTTACAAATACACAAAAATATAAATGTGCCCAGAAACCGTTGAAATGTGTGCGTAAAATGAAAGTTTGCCCTGACTGCACCCTGACACCGTGCTGTTACTGCCGGGGTCACAGACGTCTCCCGTAGCCTCCAGAAAGTTCTCGTGCCGCCACTGTGGGTCTGATAATGAGCCTGGAGGCCACGTCCATGCAGGTAAAACCTTCACTGACTTTTTGTTCATGTCTTCGTGCTTTTCTTCCTGTTAGAACTTCATCTGCTGCACGGTATTATTTCACCAACACTCATCATCATCCATTTTTTTCTTCTTTTTTTGTCTGATAACCCTCCTGTCATCGATTTATGATTATCATAAATGGCTAAATATAATTTAAAGCTTTTTATGGCAGCTGGAAGCTTCCAGAGAAACGCTCAGACCCAGCAAACTGCGTGTGAGATTTACAGAAATTTGAGTGTTTTTGACGTATTTACACCCCAAACCTGCAGTTTAGTTCCTCAGGTTTGACGCCTGACAAGCGCAGATCAAATAAAGAATCACATTTTAATGATGTAATCGTTACGATAAAGGTCTAAATCTAAATGCATAAAATGTTTGTTAAGGAGAAGATTTGTCGTTGAGGGTTACACGATGCTGAGAGGACTCCGTTTGACATTTACAAATTTTTCAGACAGGTTTGGATCATTTAATCATTTTTAACGCAGGTGTGCAGTTTAGCTCGTCTGCGTTTGTGGTTTTTTTTTTTTACCATTTCTCATAAAGAAAACCCTCTCGATTATTACGCGTGGTTAAAAATTCTCACGTTAAGCATCTAAAGCTGATTTCTGTCGGGAGTCAAGATGCAGCTGTTTGAGCTTTGACCGGCTCCTCGTGTGTGAGGCGTCAGTGTGGCCGCGTGTCGCTGAGCTTCAGCGGCACTGTTTCCTGTCACGTTAGAAAACATCTCAGACCCGCTGAAGCTCAGCCACATTTCTTCCCCGTGACGTCTTCGTCCTTCGAGCACGTGCAGCTCTAGCTACGCGTGCACGGGTGATGGACAATTAGTGAGTTTTTGTTATTTTTTTATTGGGGAAAATTACCCTCAGATCACCATTTTTTATTGTTTTATTGCTGACTGCTTTCCACTGCGAGAGGCTGAAGGAGCTGGAGAGCCTACGATCACTCGTCCTGTTCCTCACATTGAAAAATCCCTCAAACTGCAGTGAATTTAACCTCCGCGATCAGGATTAAACAAACCCTCGCTCGTGTTAGATTATCTGAATCATCTCAGGTGTGACGCGCTTTATTTCGCTCTGCCTCTTCTTTCTGAAACTCGACTCTTTGTCCATCTGTCTGCGCTGCACACACAGCATCTCCTGCACATCTGTCCGTCCTGGAAGAGGATCCCTCTGAGGTTTCTCCCGCTTTTCTTTCCTCCTCATCGTTCCGGCTTTTGCCACTTTCTACAGCTCGATGTGCAGACTTCAAGCTTTCACTGAATGACGTTTAAATATTATCCGCAGAAAGAAAGTAGTGATTAACATTTGCACAATAAGTGTGGGAACTTTCCCACGCTGTACACTCTGTACACACAGAGTCCAGTTGCTTCCACATTTAAACGCTGCTTTAAGGGTACAAATGTGCAGCTTTAATCATTTCAGGTTTGCTTTAAAGCAGCAGAAGCAGTCTGTGAGCTCTCCTCGGTGTAATCGAGAGTTTGTTTAAAGCCGAGACGATGGCAGTAAAAGGTTAAACTGATCAGCTGGCGGGATGTTTAGAAAGTTAAAGGATGCGAGCAAAGAGAAGCGACCCGGTGTAATGAGCTCAGATCCACCTGCTCGGGAAACGGCGAGGCAACAAAAACACTGAATCCAGTTATTAAAGCAACTCGCGGGTGACGGCTGACGATCAGGATCAGCGTAAATATGCAACTGAGTTTAAGCATCTGTGAGGAGCGTTCTACCTCAAAGTCCTTAGAGTGTAAAATTCAAAACACAAAGAGTTGCTCTTTGTTTAAATTCAGCCAGAAACAGGAATAAATTCAGCTTTTCTCCAGCAGCAGCAATTTTATTTTAAAAATCTGTAGTTTGGAGTTTTACGTGCAGAAATATATATATATATGTGTGTATTTTTTTATTTTATTTTTTTGGTAATCTGATGTTTCTGTCTCTGGATGCATTAAGTGCAGAGATCTCCCTCCTCTGCAGCTCAGCTCAGGTTTACACTGATTGAAAATGATTTTATTTTATACATATATTTTTATCTGTATTTTGGCCTGAAAAAAAAATCATAAATTTCTGCTTAGCTCTCCACTTTGTGCAAAACTAGGTATGCAAAATGTTTTTATTGTGCAGACACACGTGCCAAAGGTTTTACACACTTTAATCTTCAGATCTCATTGGTCCCTATTTTAAAGCTAAATTTTAATAAATCTAAAATTAATCTGAAAATGTGAGGGTTTTTTTAACTACAAATATGCTGCAGCCTACATGTTTAAGTTTTTTCAGACATGTTTTGATGAGCTGAGAAAATAATGTTAGAGATGACGTGTGCAGGTGAGGAGCTCAGACGGATTTAAACCGTAGAACAAATTCTGGAGGAGATGTTTTAAAGTTTACAGGGAGTCAGAGGCCACCCCACGCCACGGATGGATGCAGTTTCTGTGGAGCTTCTTCTGACTGCTGATGGATTTTTTTTCCCCTCTCTTCATGTTCAGGTGATTTAAACCTGAAGCAGAAAAGCGTGCATTGATTTATCTGAGTGAGGCGGTCAGATTTCAGCCGGAGACGCTTTAAGCAGTTTAAACTCTCAGATTCTGCATCGCGTTTTAATCAGTAGAAAAAAAATAAAAATGTGGAGATCCTACTGAAAAAACCTAAATATAAAAACTATCAATATAAAAAATATCAGAATGAGATTTTTTAAAAGCTGATTTTTTTATGTTCAATTAAAGCTGTAGTTTGAAATTAATTTAACCTGAAAATAAAAAAGAATAAAAACACAAAAATCGTTTCCAAGCGATTTTAGATGAATACCCTCTGCTCTCGGCTTCACGCGGGGTTATTTTTCTGTAATTCTGAATTATTAATAAATTAATTCTGGGATTTTCAGGTTTGCTGTGATCGTGAGAATTCTTTTTTGAGCTGTTCTCGGGGCAGCGGCTCCGAGCCTCCTCGCGCTCTGTGCGCGCCGCGTTGTGGGAGCCGTGGACGGTATTTCACGGTGAGGTTTGTGAAGCGGAGGCGGCGGGCGGTCGCTGGAGCCGACCCCGGCGGAGAGGAGCTGCGCCCGCGCGCTGAGCGCCTCGCGCTCCCACAGGTTTGATCATTTTTATTCTCCGAGCTTCTCGGGCTCACTCTGAACCTCACACTCAAACTTTACGCTCCTGATTTTTGCCGTTCTGAAGTTTTGAGGAGCTGAGCGCGTGCGGCTCGTCCTCGCGCCTCAGCTGGTTTAACTTTAGCTTTTTCTTTTTGCCCCCCGCGCGACACTTTTCAGGTCCTGCAGGATGCAAACTGCCACCTTTACCTGGACTTCCTGACTGTCACGCTCACTCGCTCACTGGCACACTCACAAAAAGTCGCCCGCGTGCTTTTGTTGTATTTTTACCTCTGTGCCGCTGTGTTGGCGTCCAAAATCCCCGCGCCCTGCATCCACGAGCGGACCGGGGTCATGCCGGTGGGGAGCGGCTCCTCCTTCATGGTTAGGGCCCCCCGGGGGAGGCTGTCCTGGATGGAGAACATCAAAGTGTCCTTCTGGGAGCTTTGTCTTCACCAGAAACACGAAAGAAGAAGAATAATCCTCCCTGTACCAGCCACTCAAAAAAAGCCAAAGGACCACCTGGATTAAGGTGGAGAAAAGAGGAGGAAGGAGGGGAGGAGGAGGGTGGGGGGGGACACACGAGCGAGCGAGCTTCCCCCAAAGTACCGGGTCCTGATCCAGAGAAGAGCCCCGGATCCCTGTGGGTGTCTCCGGGGTTGTTTTAGATCCCAGCCCCGGCTCGCAGCGGTCCGGGCTTTAAAGCTGCGCCTGTGTGAAGTTAAAGGCGGTCGGAAAGAGCGGAGAGCGGGGAGAGCATCTCAGAGGAGGCGGCGAAGAATCAGTCTGACGCCGGGAGAACGGAGCGGCAGAGCCGGGATCAGAGGGAGGCGAGCAGCCGTGGATTGTGGAAAAATGAAAAGTGGGATAAAAAACAGGCGAGCGCTTCAAAAAGGAGTAAAATGAAATGATTAGCAAACAAGAGGGAGGGCCGGGCCGAGGAAGGCTGCTGCTCCCGGGGGAGCAGGGGGATTGGGCAGCGAGGAATCTCATCCCCTCCCTCCCCGGCTCTTTATGGCTCCTCCGTCCCGGCGGAGAGCTCCTTCTCCCGGGGTCCAGGGCTCTGGAGCTCCCGGGGGACCGGCGCGGAGCTGAGGGGGCGAGGCCGACACCAAATATGGGTCGCTCGTTTGAATACTGGTCGCGCCTCTGGCTGCTCATTGGCTGAAAGCTCGTGTTGCGTCATTGTTTTGCAAACCACGCGCCAAATAAGGGTTTCCGCGTGTTGGGCCGCGCGCGCTGCAAAAAATGAAGTTTGAAGAAGGTTAAAAAAATCAAAGCAACAGCAGCGCAAGACCAGAGCGGGCCTCGCAGGTACACCGGCACGTGACACTCGTCTCACACCTGCTGCCGTCACTTCCTGCCCTCGAACCGAGGCCGCGGCTTCATCCGAACTTTCCCGGCCTACGCGCGCTCCGCGTTTCACCCCGAATCTGATCACAGCCGTCATCCCGCGGGATTAACCGGCCCCCGCGGAGCGCAAATACCACAACAAAGTGCGCTTTTTACGCACAGACATATGGCGCTCTCTCACACGCAAACTCTCTCCCATTCACACACACACACCAGGAGGGAAAACCGCTAATAAGCTGTTTTATTTCACACCGCTTTAAAATGTGTGTTTGAGTTCAAAGTCAAAGACAGAAGCATCTCCAAGACCTGTCACCGCGTCCTCCAACGACAGTGATAATAATAATGATAATAATAACAGTGATAATAATGATAACGGTAACCGTAATAACCGTTTTCAGCTCGTCTCTCGCTGTTTTGCCTGATCTGACGTCTGCAGCAGCCATCTCTGTTGGTTTTCGTGGCAGGAGCAGAATTCCTCTAATTAAGCAAAAACTCCAGAGCAGCGCTGATTAAATATTTAACCTCCTTTAGCCCGCTGCCTCCCTCCAGGGAAACAGAAACGTCTGGAAAGCCTGGAAAAATACTTCTGTGCAGGGAGAGAAAAAGTCAATGAGACGCTGCAAACATGTTGGTGATGAAGAGGAGGGTGATGAAGACGGGCCGGATTAGAAACCAGACGGCAACATGCTCGTGAAAATATTCATTATAAATATTATTTTCCTGCTTTAATATGTAGCCTGTAATTATGTGCATTACGTGGTAACCTTATGATAAATATAATTTCAGCTTTATTAATGAAATTGGCGCTCTAATAAATGTAGTTCATTTTTTCCACCCCGAGAATCGTTTTTACAGGTTGTGAGGGATGAAAGCTGTTCTTTAATTTTTAGTATTATTTTATTTCATGTAAATTTGTTTTATTTTGATGGTGCTTTTGATTCTTTAATATTATTTGAATGTAATGAAACCAAAACTGAAGTCTATTCAGTGAATCCTTAAAAAATCCTTAATGATGCTGAAATCCCCACGACCCTTAGGAAACCTTGAAAGACACCTGACACCCCTTTAAATCCTAACTAGGATCTAAACTGCATCAGGAGCTGCTTCAGGTGCACCTCGTCCACCTGTAGTTGCAGAATATGCTGAAGGAACGTTCCTGGAAAACCTGAAACACTTCAAGGACTCGCAAAGGCCGATAAACTACAGATCAAGAGCCACCAGCCTCCTAGAAAAGCGCCAGACGACAAGGACCTCCCTTAAATACTCCTGTGGTTAAACTCCTCTCTCCCACACACAAATCCCCAAATCTGTAAAAATCACCAAAACGTCCCTCACAGCTAACAGATCTGCCTGAAAAAAATCCAGTGAGCTGACAATGAATTCCAGCATATCCTGGAATATGAAAACAAAATTCCTCAATACCACCTAGAATTATTTTTTAAAACACAATCCCAACTGTTCAAATCCCTCGCATCTGATAAAATGCCATCTACAGCCCCCCAGAAATATTAATAACCACCAAAACATCCCCAAACCAGCAGAATCATGGGAACAAGCCAATAAACTGCTTCAGGTGAACCTGGATTTGCCTGGAATTTCAGAACATCTTCAAGAAAACATCCTGGAAAACACACATGCTAGAATTTCTGAATTTCTTCTAACTTCATCTAACAACTCCAGCAGTGCCTATCCAGACCGTCCTCCATCGGTGTCCTCTCAGAAGCAGGACCGGTTTCTGGATCTTCCAGAACCTTTGAAAAAGACCTGAACTTTAATTATAACAATCTTCATTAGAAAAACCTGACAGCTCTGGAATCCTTCAGGCGGCTTGTTGAACCTCCCCTTAGATGCACCTTGATCATTCACACATCCTCCCAGGAGCTTCTCCAAATGCCCTGGAACCCACTTAAAAACATCCGAGGCCTCCACCGCAGACCCACTGGAACTGCTTCCAAGTCACCGTGGAACCCCAGAGTCCCTCAACGAGTACCCTTCATCTGTCTTCAAACCATCCTGGAGAACCCTCACGAGGAGCTGGTTTAAGAGCCACTGCCAGGCCGGTTCTCCGAGGCAGCCCTACGAGAACTATGACTGGACGAGCGGGACGTGCGTCCACACGAGCACTAAACGCACATTCAGATAAACACCACATGGACACATATGCCTTTAAATCTCCATTTAACCTTTAAAACGGATCTCCAAAGATAAACACACCTTTACCTGCGTTTTATTTTTTTACTTTAATGACTTTATTAATTCTTCATAATAAACAGGATAATCTGTCGTGCATGAAAAACAGATGGTGCTTTGTTCTGTAACACTGCTGCTAAAAACATAAACTCACCAGTGACTTCAAGCAGCAGCTGCAGTCAGGAGGGCTCAGTCTGCAGACACAGGGCGCCACACAGTGGGCAAAGCCTGGTATTGCAAGCCTGATCAGTGCGCAGCAGCTCGCCGGTATCAGAGATGTTTCCAGCCGTGAGGAAAAAGCAAACTATGGCGAGCAGTGAGATTAAAGTGTGAAACTCAAGCCACTGTAACCCGAGAGTGATTAATCTATCAGAGAGGGAAACAGACATTTAGAATTATGAGTCTTTTATATGAACAGCATGTTTAATCACCCACTGATCGCAGAGATCTTCTCTCTGACCAGACTGAAACAGAACAACATGAGCATAAATCCTGGTTCTTTTAGACCCCTAAAACATATTCTGGGGAATCCTGGAATTGGAGAAATTTGCCAAAAACACAGCATCGTCCTTCTCTTGGTCATGGTGAGTGGAGGTCACTGCTGTGTTTCTGTTCTCCTCATTAAAAGATATCAAATCACAAATGTTCGGTTAAAAAAGGCTCAAACATCGTAAAACATGCCATTACCAGATTTATACATATAATTAATTGTTTCAGTTTTTTCTCTGCTGATTTGATTTCATTCTCTCAGCCACAGAAAATTCATGAAAATTCATGTTCCTTCACAGCTCTGTGCCCACAGTGTCCGTACCCACCCGGATAAATTACGTAGAATGGATGAGATTCCCATACCGGATTGGTCGGGGCGTGGGTTAACAACAACTGCCACCAGTGCTGCTGATCAGCAGGGCACCGGTGGAAACTGTGCTGCTGCTTGCCGAAGACAGAGATGGAGGAGGAGGATGAGGAGGCAGGGAGAGAGAAGGAAAGGCTGGAGTGTGGAGGGGAGAGCAACGACTCTAAACGTAGGAACTATGGCTTGTAAAGGGAGAGCTGATAGAAAAGGATGAAGATGTCGGAGCTGTGACCAAGAGCTCATAGGAGGTTCATGGATGTAGTGAAGGAGGAAGTGCAGAGGGTTGGTGTGACCGAACCCAGGAAGAAGTGTTTGATCAAGTTCTCTCATTACAACAAGAGAATGTTTCTACACAACTTTTCACCTTAAATCCACTTTACACACCAATCTGTAATTTTATTTTGAAGCTTTGTTCAGAAACATTTAAAACATTAAAACATTTAAAATCACGTTAAGTGGGTAAATAATCCAACCAGTGTTACACATCGAGGTGGATTTACATTAAAGACCCATCAGATCATTTCCATCTACATACTTTTTCTCTTTGACTCCACCAGGAGAGCTTTGCATGATTCTCCATTCAAGCTAATCCTTCTTTATCTTATCCCGGGATCCTCAGCTCATCGTCTATCTGAAACGAACCGTCTTACCCCTCCCCCCTTTAAGGTAAACTTTCTTCTGAATGGGTATGCTTTGCAAATAGATGATCAGAATGGTTTCTGTGCCTGAGGTGCCCTCCCTCCCCATGACATCTTTATCTTTATGATCAGCAGCCTGAGCTTTTGGCTCACGGGGTTTACTGTACGTTCACAGACGTTGTTATTTATTCATGGTTAATATCGGCATGCACCCCAGAACAGGAGATAAGAACCGGGAAGTAAAGAAAAGGAAAAGAAGTCTCCTTCAAACACGCGACTGCAGTGTTAACGCAGAAACAGCTCTCATGGAGTTCTGATTTTCCAGAGGTGTAAAATGATTTAATAAGGTAAATGTGCCAAATCTGAACAAAGCAAAAGCTTAAAAAGACAAAGAGACTGTCACAGAAAACAACTAGTTTAATTCAAAAGCTTAAAACTAAGACTGGGTTAAAACACACTCGCTTAATCGGACTGTAAACCTGCACTGAACCTACAGTTCATCTTTAAGTAAAGATGCAGAGAGGGCTGGAAAGGAGCGGCATCATCCGAGCACACACACACACACAGAATGGGAAAATCCAATCAAATCCTTCTTTTCATCCTCTGAAGTGGGATCGAGGCTTGGCGAATCAGAGGATCCTGGAGCCTGCAGACCTCCTGCTGGGAGGGGTCACGACACCACTTCAACCATCTGTGGGGCATTTAACCTCCGAGGTGCCCCAAACCCTCCTAAATATCCTGCAGCACACTCGGCGCTAACCCGCCACCTGCAGCTCAAACCAGAACTCGACCGTCAGTCGGACGCACGCTCACAGCAAACTTCACCGTTTAATGGCGTGACGGAGACTCAGGAAGGACTTCACCTCAGAGCGTGTTTGATCCACTTTACATGGAAAGTGCTCCACACTGCAAAAAGAAAGGATGCACTTTCTCTGCACATTAATTTGATATTTCCAAATTAAATTTCAAATGTCGGAGTGGCGTCATTTATAATCCTCACTGCAAAATTTCTATGTGCTGTGATAATTTAATCCTAAAAGTGGGAATTTGTCAAAAAAAAAAAAAAAAGAGTGTGAGGAATGGAAAGCTGTGTGTTTTTAGGCATTGCTGAACGTGATTATATTGTAATTTATCGGTAATTATTTCATAATCCTATCCGATTTTGATTGGTCATTTTCAAAGATGTCAATAATGTGAATATTTAAGGGTTTTTTTTAACTAAATATTTAAATTATTCCACGTCTGCAATCCAGATGTTTGTATTTGTTTTTTCAGATTTAGGCTGAAACGGAGGCATGGAAATAAAAGAAGATGAAAAAAACCCATCACGACTATGATGACATCACTGTAACGTTGTGGATCGCAGTGTTAGCCAGTTTGTAAGAACTCAACAAATGAGGACTTGACTGAAAACCAAAACTAATCCCTACAGAACACTATAACATCGTTCAGAGATAAAACAAACAGAGACATGAAATAATTACAAATACACAAAATATGTTGGCATTACTCGCTCTGTTATTTTAGTCACTTGGTTTATGAAGTTTGACAATCATGTAAGTGGTCTGATAGGTGACTTTTGGCAGCAGCTGGTCTGGGCTCAGTCCTTAGGCTCTCTGGCCAATCACAGACTTCCTCAGAGTCGCAGCGTTTGGCAGGTTTGTGCAGACTGAGCTGACATTAGCCTCTCGGTGGCAGACCTGTAATTATTTCTGCCAGCAGCTTATAATTCCTTTGATTGTATTTTTGCTCCAGTGTGACCACTGCTAGAACAACGTGAAGGAAAACCAAGTGATGCACTTTAGAACTGTGGATGAACCGTAAAACTCACCGTGTCAGTACTCCGTATGCAGTAAAAGTACAATCTAAAGTGCTTCTTTTTTCATTTTAGATTGTTGCAACAACACTTTATATTTCCTCATCTCATCATCGTCATCATCTTATTTATAAAGCACTTTAAAACAACCACAGCTAACGTAAAGTGCTGTATATTGTAACTAAATAAAAACATTTACACGAGATATAAATAAAAGCCAAATAAAAGAAAAAGGTAAAATAATTAATTAGTTATTTAAGAACTAATTTAATTATAAGAGAAACTAAGACTCACTGAGGTCCAAAGCCAAAGAATAAAAATGGAAAAGTGGACAGTGAAGGGACCTCTCTAACATGCAAGGGCGGGTTATTCCATAATTTAGGAGCCATGATAGAGAAGGCCCCGCCCCCTCTGAGCTTCCTCTTGAATCTGTATTTCCGGGAGCAGCTGGTCAGCTGACCTGAGAGACCGACAGGGTGTGTAGGGATGAAGAAGCTCAGAGAGGTAAGGCGAGGCAGGACTGAAAGCATTTAAAAACAAACATAAGAACTTTAAAGTGAACTCTAAAAGACATCGGCAGCCAGCGCAGGGTTATATGCTCTTGTTTCCAGTTCCTGTTAGGAGTCGTGCAGCGGCATTTTAAACCAGCTGCCGTGACACGTGAGAGCAACGACTGACTGACCCCCAAATGAGTTAAAAGAATTATAAGCATGGATCACTGATTCAAAGTGCTGCCTAGACTTGCCAGTCGCCTTAAATGATAAAAACTGGACTTCACCACTGCTCTAATTTGGCTGTCCAACTTAAAACCAACGTCAGTAATAACAACTTTAAAATAAACTTCCAGGGGTCCCAACTCAACAGAGGACGACTCACAGGGACCACTGGGTCCAAGCACCAGCACCTCTGTTTTGTCTCGTCGACTTCAGCTGGAAAATCAGCTGCAGATTTTAGACTTCCTGCAAAATTTGTCTGCAGCTTACTGAATTCTGAGGCTGGAATAAACTAGATAAACACGCGCAGCCTGAGCCCTCCACGTCGCGCATGAACTGAGTCTCTGGATCCAGAACAAAGACGCTTCCTTGGGAACATCACAGTGTTGACTCCCATTTTTTTCTTATTCCAGTTTGGTGTTTTTGTGAAGATATCACACCAAATATCCACTTCCCCCCCCCAAACCTCCTCCATCCTGATCATTTCAGGAGGATTTCCAGGCTTTTGCAGCAGGACTACGCATGCGAGCACAATGCATCAGCGTACTGAAGCTAGTGAGTGTGCATTACCTTATTTGACAACTCTGTAGATGTTCCCGTTACTTCTCACTTCTTCCATCCTTTATCTCCGGGGCCTCTGTGCCTCAGGAAGCAGAGGAGGTCTGCAGTTCCACCCTTTGATTTCTGGGAAAGACGCTGAACCACAAATCGCTCCTGTTGCATACCTGTGAGGGTGTGTTAGATACACGGTCCTTCATTAAAAGCTGTGTGTGAGTGATTGAGTCAATCAATGCAAAAACCAGTGGACTCGCATCCATTCTGATCACTTAAAAAAGAAAAATATTTAATATGGTGAATCAGAGAGACTGTTTAAAAAGTAATTATATTACAAGACACTTTCACTCAGATCTGTCCAAAACCTTTGAGTAATCCTGCTAAACCCACAGAACGGCAACAGAAACCAAAAAACCTTAAGGACCGAACATGCAAACATCTGTAGACCCAAAGTCCAACCACAGGGCCTGAGACGGATTTTCCTTTTTAACATTTTACATTTTTATCTCCATTTAATACACAGACACCATCATGTCTCCTAATTCTTCTGGTTTCTGTTGACACTAAACATCAAGGTAAAGAATCCTGCCAAAATACCCTGGACTCCAAAATGAAACATTTCTAATCCAGCCAGAACGATCCATCGAGTGATCCTGTGAAGCAAATAAATAAACAGAGAAATAAATAATAAATAAACACTGCATGTTAAATACTACCAATAATCACCAAAGCTGCAATCACCATTATTATTCATATTGTGTTTACTCTGTTTGTTTTTACTCTCATGTTTCATAATGTTGGATTCTATCTTATAGGTTCTATTGTCCAGTTTTAGTCTATTTTTTTCTTTGTATCTGAGATCGTTTCATAGCTCGTACAGTATGCGAGTCGTCCTCACAGCTTTCTAAACGGCACTGATCTGGATTAGAGCTGCTTATACATAAAACTTTAATATTCGGATGTCGCACGTTTGTTCAGATTCCCTAATAAAAGATGTTTTCACCGTGAGTTCCTTTATTTGTGAGGCATTTGGCCTCCATCGTGCGGCCTCCCCCTCCAACTGAAGGCATGGAGCGCCATCTGTTGGACAGAAGGGTGATTTACACTGCTGCTCAAACACAAACCACCTGCTTCATTAATAACATCAGCACTAAATCATCAGGTGTATTAAATAAAGGAGAGTTCAAAGACACCAGTGTGTGTTTATTCTGTGTTTCCCTGTAAATGAAACTCAGATGCTGAATTTATCAGACACCAAAAACGGGTGTCAGCACACCCATGACAGCGGTCTGCTTATTTTACTTACAAAGAAAAACTCACTAATACGCTGACAGAGAAGCTTTGTCTTACAGCAAATGAAGCTTTTGATGAACATTAACATCCTCACATCAACCTGCACGTGTTTCAGTGTAAACTCTCAACAGAAGACTTTCTGGCACTTTTTTAGATCAGTTATACCCAGTTACACATTATTTCAGTGGCTCCACAGTTTAGTGCTTCAAACATTCAACGAACAAGCAAACGATCCCGGGTTCAGTCCTGAGAGAAGACTGAGGGGTTCCTTCTGCTTCGATTCTCCCAAATCAGACACACGGAGCGACCGGCGGTACAGACATTCTGTAGAAGAACAAATACTACTGTAAAAAAAGAATATAAAAAAAAAACTGTAGTAAATGCCCAAGTACTGATTCAACTTTTGCGCTCAAGTAAAAGTAAAAAAAAAAAAAAGAAAAAGTACAGGGTCTGAAATGTACTCAAAGTAAGAAAGTAATAAGTAGCTCTTTGGATGATGTTTCTATCCATCTGAAGGTTCAGCTATATTAACATAATGATAAAATAATATCAGTAGATGGGAATTAAAACTTTAACCCAACTTTTTTATTCTAATTATGAATCAATGAAAAGAAACACAGCTCTATTTTCTGTTGCATCCTCTGTAGAGGGCGACTTTGCCTCCAAACAGGAGCATGTGTACAGTCTGGGGTTAAAGTGGATTCAGCAGGTGGGAGACAAGAATCATAACTCACAATAACTCTTACTGAGAGCTGCAGTAGATTTTCTTAGTGTGGAGGCTGTGATCAGCTGATCCGCTGCTCTCTGCGTGTCACAAAACGGCTGCGTGGAGGCAGGAAAAGGACCCAAACGCAAAACTCACCGAGACAAACGCGAACTCAAAAACACTGCTTTATTGCAGGCATGGAGATAAAGCAAAGAACAAAACTAATAACAACAAACTCCTGGAAACCACAAGGCCCATAACACACAGCTATGATGGAGGACGCGACACTGCCAAAGAGAAACATGGGGCTTAAATAACCCGAGGGATAACGAGGGGAATGAGACACAGGAGGAGAGCACAGCTGGGAGTGATTAGGCAGGACGACACAAGGGAAGCAAAACTAGAAACACTGACATGAGACACAGACCTTCAAAGTAAAACAGGAAACACACTGACTGAACTTAGACATGTAAACTTAACAGACTGGGGAGCCGGAAACATTGGGAGCTGAAAAGCACAATAGACACAACACTGACCACCAGGAAGCCATCACACAAAAACCTAAGAACTAAATCCCTGACAACCATAACTGAAACGTAGGGAAATAATAATCGAAGCAGTACAAACAAGGACTCGGAACATAAACCATAATATAAAAATACAAGAACTCACAATGCCGGGTCACAAAGACCCAGAACCGTGACACTGTGGATGTGCACACCTGAATTCAACCAGATGTGAGCAGATGTTTCAGAGTCACTTCAGTCAATGGATCTCAGCATCATCGGTTAAAGATCAAACGAATCTCTGCTACACCTGATGTAATCTAACTCTGACCATGAACCCACTGTGCACCAGTCTCTTTACTTTAAATCCATTAGAGTTCAGCAAAACCTGTTTATCCTGCACTAACCTGCAGAGTATTTTCATGCAGCCTTTAAATAACACAGTTAGTCTCAGTTTGATTTCTAGCACGTTTCACAATATAAAACAACATAATGTCATATATACAGACCCAATATCTGATTTATAAACAAGAGGACTTCCATGTGAGCTTTAAATGAGCAGGCCTTTCTTCTTCTCCTGTCATGTCTTTCTTATCTTTCTCTGTCTCTGAGTGAAGTTAGCTCTCTTGCTTTTCTCTCCCTGTGAAATACAGCAGTCGGACCTTTAGCTGCAGCACACTGTGAGACAAACTGCACACAAACAGTTTGTGTGTTTGCCGATGTTTGTTAAGGGGATACCTGACACTTAAAGAAAGGCTACTCCCTAGTCTTTGTATGTCGTGTCAGGAGTATGAAGGACACTTCCAAGATTGGTTTTTATTAGTTTAGTCTTTTTAATTATTGTATTTATGGCAAATGCCAGATGCAAGATTTAGGAAACTCGGTATAGATATTACAGTATGAGCAGAGCTTAGTGAAAGCATGTGATTATTTCTTGTAGACATGGTAAGCCTCATCAGGCCGTTTGTGAGATTAACAAACACCAAAACTAAGCTTATCTTCTCTATAATTTTATTTTAATTAGTTTTCCAAGTTCAGAAACTCGCTTCATGTAGTTTTAAGTTGTGTGTAATTAATTATAATACTGTTTGTAATGACCTTTGACAAGCTAACGTGAGCTGGTGGCTAATCTCGTGAGCTAGTGCTAAGCTAGTGCTAAGCTAAGATGAGCTTGTCCTGAGAAAGTGTGAATATTTCCCTGCGTGTCAGTCTGCAGGAGACCCGTTTGAAGCAACCTACCTGTCTTACCTCACAGGTGTACATCTCTGCTGTTGCTGGGTTGGAGGACAGTGATTAATGAGCAGCCGAACCACCAACAACCGACACCTGCTCCATTGGATTAATAGTTATCAATAGATAATCGATAGATAACAGAGTACACCACTCCCCAAAAGATTAAGACAGGTGGAGCTAGGAGCAAGGTTTTTTTCTATCCTTCCACTTCCTTTTATAACTTATATTATCACTTTTATAACCTATATTATAACTTATTTTATTTGTTCTATTATTTGGATGGATGAGCTTTTCTTTCTCAGACTGCAATGAAATTTACTAAAATGATAAGCAGTTTCTGTAGAGTCAGGTTGCAACCAGTAGTTATCCTTATTACCAATTTATTGCTTTATAAATCAAACAACTAATAAATATGTTTCCTTTTAAAAATAAATAAAATAATCCCCCATTTTCTAATAATCCTTTCTTGAATATTAGTAAACACAAAACAAACTGCCTTTGTTGGTAACAATGGAGGAACAAATCTGCCAAAACTAAATAATTACTGCATAACTGAATATGAACATTTATAAAGGCATCTTTTTCAGGGTTAATATAGTAGCTGGAATAAGCATTTCAGATGCTTTATCTTATGTCCCAAAGCCATTTCAGGTTGACTCACTCTAGGCAAATATGAGAAAACAATTTTTATTAATTATTATTAAATCAAGATTTCAGGTTAAAGGACATTTTTTCAAACATGACATTCATAAAAATTAAATAAAATAAATGTGGAAGGTGCATCAGGCAGATCATCTATTGTGATAAACCCAAAAGGAGTAGACGAAAATGTACACACCAACTCTTTTTTTCTTTTAATTTTATATAGGTAAACAGATATTAAAGTGTTAACTGAGTAATTGAGCCTATTTATTTATTTTTTATTTTAAATTTTGCAGTGGGCCTTCTACATACAGGTTTATTTGGTTGGTTGGTTGTTGTTTGTTTGTTTTTTTGCCTTATCAATCAGTTAGTTGTCTGATAGATCAAGGGATCATTTTAATTTCTGAAAATCTGGCTAAAGAAAACAGTTTTGCTGGGGGCCAGAGAAGTCTGTGCTCCAGACCTCTGTAGTTGGTGGCTTCGGCCCTGATGATGATGTCAGTATGTCTTCTGGATGACTGGAAACACGGTTGGAGTGAGACCTCCACCCTATCCGTGGGTCCTATTTGGTGTCCGGAAACAGGGTCGGAGTGAGCCCTCCTGTTCCCGGTTGTCTGACAGCTGCTCGGTGTGTAACGGAAGACATTTTGAGCTTTCGGTGGTCCCGGGGCCGTTATTGGAGTGTCCGCCTGAATTTGGGGCTGATGTGCTGGACATTGCGACGTGAAAAAGTCGAGCTTTAACGGAACATCGCTGAAGTTTGTGTAACCAAGCTAGCTTAGCTCACAGCCGTATCGCTAGCACACTCCTAGATGCTAGTTAGCTAGCGACACCTAGCTGGCCTCCTCCTCCTCCTGCACCTCCTCCTCCTCGACAGCCGGTCCCTTCTCGCAGACATAATGGCTTTAAAACGAATTTCTAAGGTAACACACCACCTTCTGTTTCACTTTTATTTCACGTCGTTTGTGATGTTTGTGTGCTGGCAGCTAGCAGTTAGCCTGCCCTCTGCACTGCAGCTGCAGCATTTCGCATTAAACCCGGTAAATGCAGCTCCGTGCAGCCGCACGGTTAGTCGTGTTTTATGTGCAGGAATCAGCCG
The DNA here is from genome assembly GCA_015108515.1 of Hemichromis elongatus. Lineage (NCBI taxonomy): Eukaryota > Metazoa > Chordata > Actinopteri > Cichliformes > Cichlidae > Hemichromis > Hemichromis elongatus. Next base: position 26,383 of record VUQR01028096.1, read on the forward strand.
CACTTAAGAGCAGGTTTGAGCCGAGGACCAGCCTCAGTGCGGATCTATCGGTGTTCAGACCTAACGATGGTTCAGGCCTGAAACAGCTCTGCTCTTTGGTTCCTTTTAAAATAAACTTAGTTTCTTCTCCGTTATTCCTGCTCGGTTCCGCTGAGCTCATTAGCTGTAGAGTTTATTACAGTGTTACTATTACTAACCCTTCTCTCCGTCACATTTACATATACTCCTTTTTATTTCTTTGCATTTCTCTGGCAGCTGTGATTACAATCGGTAATTTTCACCTACAAACACGAAGAGTTTGTAAAATGTGTTTCTGTGTTCACATTAAAGTACATGTCTGCAGGTCTGTCCGTCAGGGCCGAGGGACCCTGCTGTGTTTGGACAGGTGAGAGCAGCTGACGCTAACCTGCAGGTTGCTGCTTTCAGTCCAGATGCTGACAGATGTCTTTGTACCCCTCATCCTGAATACCTTCATCTCCACAAAGTGCTCACGATGTGACGGTGTTGTGCCAAAAAGGGATTTCCAATGTCTCTATCTAGTGGTTAGCAGACGTTAGTGAGCAGGAGTTACAAAGGGGTGACATATAAAATAAAGAAATAACCTGCAAGTATCTTAATGACTGCATTATTTTACCTACGTTATAACCAATTCATGATTTTTGGTTATACTTGTTGCCAGATCTCTCTTATAAAAAGGCATTTTTAATTTCAGTGAGACCTTTGAAGTGGATAAATTAAGGATATATAAAAGTCACTTATTGAGGTTTTTTTGTTGTTTACAACAGTTTAAATACGGACAGTCACTTTTTGGCACAACGGCACAAACTGAGGTGTAGATGGACAGATGTTGGTGATTCAGTGAGACCTCAAAACGAGAAATGTTCACATTTTGTGACGACCTTTCGCTCCTCTCTGCCCGAGAGTCAGTCTTTGGAGTTGGGGGCTCTTTATTTATTTTATTTTTTTTCATTTTTCTTGCTGTTTTCCTTCCTCCTCTGTCCTTGGAGAATTTTTTTTTTTCATTTGGTTCTATAAAACAATAACATAAACAGGTTTTTGTTTGCTAGGAAATCTACAACATTAGCCGCTGAAAAGGAAGGACGAAAGCAAAGAAATTGCAGGATTTTTCCCAGAAAGTCGTCTTTCTAGCCGTCGCTGCGGCTCTCTCTGTGTAATGTAATCTGTATTACACAGAGAAATCTCTGAGCTCCACGGAAATGGTGGTCAAGGCCGACACGATCGTGCGCTCACGTCTTCGACGTGGCCGCCGAAACGACACCGAAGCCTGGCGCCCTCGATGGCGAGCGTAAACTAGAAACGCAGAGGTGGACGCTCACCAAACAAAACGTCACATCATCAACCTTCAGTTTATCAGTAAATACAATCCAACGTCTCTACACCGGAAAAATAAAGTGCTCGTTAGATTATTTATTTATTTTTAAAAGTTCTGCACTCAAAAAAAAGATGCAAATAAGTGAAAATTTGGACTGAACCGACACAATGGCCGTTTTTGCTGAGCACGCACAGCCAGGCTGGGATCCCAGCGGTGGTTATTTCCACACATCAGGTTTGAGCGTTCGGTGTGTTGTTTCAGTCTTCGGCACAATATGGACCAACTGTGTGCCGTCGACTCCAATCAGAGACACGACGAGAGGAACAGGTGATGAAGATGCACAGAAAAGTTCATGTATTCATTGTTCCTTGCAGTACTACTCTTAATTTCTGATCTTTGACATATTTACAGTTTTTGCTCGGGGTGCTCGGCTCTGACTCTGCCCACAGCCTGATGCAGACGTGGAGATCGCTTTATTTTTGTCACCAGCTCGAAGAGAAACGAAATCTATTTATTTCTTGTGATAAATATAACAGAAATGTAACCGGTCAACGCTGCAGTCTGTGTTTTGGTTTCTGCATGGCCGGCAGACGAGGGAAACATTTAAGTGTTGAAACCTGCAGCCGGGCATCTTTCTCTGCCGTCAGTCACGTCCAGCTCAGCAGGCCGTTTTTCTTCTGCCGAGGTTTTAAATGGCAAAATTATGAGTTTTTTTTTAATTTAATTATTTTTGTTTGAATTGCTCCCAGACGTACTCTTATTCTGCTTATGGGCAATTTTAAAGATCATTTTATTTCTGTGCCTTTTTTTTAAATGCACTTTTTGCTCTTTATTTTTACTGACCTAAACTTAGTGTGTCTGTAGACACGTGTGTATTTAAAATTTAGAAAAACATCATTTTAAATAAACAATATTTTTTAATTTTTTTCTGCAATGTTTTGTCTTTTTAATGTCACCGGCATTTCAAATACATTTTTTATATCTTTTATTTTGCCATTTTCAATTTAAATCCAGCATAACGTTTCTAAAATCCAATTTATTTGAGGTATTTTCAGTGCTAATAGCGCACTGTTATTTATTTATTTACTTATTTAAAATAATTGTCCTTAACTTGAGTTAAGTAGAATACCTGGCTGCGAGGAGTCTTTAGGGAACTGTTTTTGTGCTCGCCTCCTAAACTCGGCCGAACCTGAAAGATGAGCCGTGTGCGCCTCGTCTGTATGTCACATACCAACACACACACACACACACCCTTCAGCTTGGCTTCAGGCAGGAAACACAAACCGCCCGTCCTATGACAGCCGTGTGTTTTCTCGGCTCTCCTGTCAGCGGTAAAAATAGACTCTGCTGCTTACACATCAATAAAAGCCTGAGTGTGTCCGAGTGTTTTAATGCAGCCTTCACACAGGAGACCAACCTTCAGGCTTTTCAAAGTAAATGTCTCTTATTTATGTCCTTCAGAATAAAGCTGTGGTCACGCTCAATTACATGTTTGATTGATAGAAGAACAAAAAATCGTTTTAAAGCAGCTCAAAAGCCACTCGCAGTAAAAACATCAGAAATGAGCGCGGACCTCAGCGAGGAAAAGCCCGGCAGGCTCCTGAACTCTCACACACGCAGTAATACTTAGAGTTTGATTCACCGCTGGCCAAGTTTAGCCCGTAACCTGACAACTTTACCCAGCGCGGCTATTTTCAAGTCCTGACTGCTGGATTCAGACATCTTTAAGGCCTGGTCTCCACACAGCACACACGAACAGGGCGCTTAACCATAAACACCAAAACTCATAGAAGTCAGAGCCTGAAATTCAAATGAAGGAAAACGAGACCTTACACTTCTTCCTCATTAAAATTAAAATCCAATGAATCGCTCAGGTGAGCGCGCTCGGTGAACAGTCGGCAACAGGTCGGGGACAGTTCTGAGCAGGATGTTGACGAGTCTTTGCAAGAAAAACACTTTCAAAAAAATGTAGTTTTATGATTTTACACTGAGTGGCAGCAGCAGCAGCTTCCTCCAAACCAAATCAGCTGCAGGGAGGTTTTTGGTGCTGGAAACTGGCGGCAACCACCGGGAGCCGCTCGCCATCCATCATCATATTAATCAACATGATGATAACACCGGGACATTTTTTTCATCATGTTGACTAATACAACTGTAAACTCGATGTGACCCAACATCAGTAAATGTTACGTCTGTCGTTCCTCTGCAGGAGCTAACCGACCTGTCCAGAGATCCTCCGGCTCAGTGCTCCGCCGGTCCTGTCGGCGAAGACAGTAAGACCCCTTTTCTGCTTTCTTTATCAGACGTTCACAGAGAGGAACGAGCGTGCTGCACTAACCCTCGTCTCCGTCTCTTTTTTTACAGTGTTTCATTGGCAGGCTACTATTATGGGACCTGTAAGTATCAAACAGCTGCTCCACCTCAGAGTTTGGAGCTAAAAACTGCCGTTAGGTTGTTAAAACGAGCACAAAGTGAAAACTTGGGTTAAAGCACAGCTGACATGGACATAAATGAGCGTGATTCTGTGGGAAACGCTGCAGTCGTGTTTTTGTAAAACCTGAATCTACAGATCTGCTGCAGCTCGAGCTGATTCAGGGGCCGTTGTGGTCGTTTCACTGATATTTACACAAACTGTTGGCAGTGACTCGGTGTGAACGTGTGAGTGTTTAACCTCTCTCTGTTTTGTTTTGTTTTAACTGCAGCCTGACAGTCCCTATCAGGGCGGCGTATTTTTCCTGACTATTCATTTCCCTACAGATTATCCCTTCAAACCACCCAAGGTCAGGTTTTTTAATTGAATCTTTGTAGCCTTTTAACTTCGTTAAAATTAAATAAATTAAAAAAATGGAATACATGTCTGAGATTTTGGAGTGATGTACGTTTATTAAGTCGTTTTGGTTCCTCTCTCCGTTCAGGTCGCCTTTACGACGAGAATTTATCACCCAAATATTAACAGTAATGGCAGCATCTGTTTGGATATATTGAGATCACAGTGGTCTCCAGCGTTAACTATCTCTAAAGGTAAGAAACTACGCTGGCGTCTGTTTCTGTAACTCTGAAAATGAATTTTTAAATCTGTGTCTACAGATTTTAATTTCTCCCATTTTGTGAGAATAATGAAAAAAAGTGTGAAATATGTTTTTCAGCTTTAATTTTATTGTCGTTTATTAATAATGATTCTATAATTAAGCATTTCATTAATAGATAGTCTTGTACCTACAGTGACTCTAACGCTCCTGCAGTGATTCTTCACTGTTAGTACAAGTTTTAACCAGTAGGTGGAGCTGTATGGTTGTAGTTTCACCTTGTTACAGATAATAAAGATATTTATATATTTACAACAGGTTTGTTCACAGAGTAGAAAAAAAGTTTGAATCTGAAGCTGAAATCAGATTTAATTTAAAATATTTTCATTCATAATTATTTACTTATCTTGGTTTCATTATTACTATTATATTATTATTATTGTTATTATAACTAACCTATTGATATGCAATTTTAATTATTATATCATTAATTTGACTTTTGACTTTTACTCATCGTATTCACATGTATGTTAAATTTTCCCGTTACCTAATTTGTTTACTTTTCTGTTAATATTTTACTTCCATTTACTTTTGTTTGTTATCATCTTAAGTTTCTTGGGTTTTTTTTAAGAGTTTAAAAAAAAATTGTTTTCGACTAATTTCATCTATTTTCTTAATTTAAAATTTCCTTCCTTATTTTGTTTTATTCATTTTTATTTCTCAGATGTACTATCTTACATTTGCTTAGCTCCTATATATATTTCCCTGAACATATGCATTTACTTTTCATTTCTTTTTTTTGGTGAGGGGGGCTGTCATCTCAGACATAATAATATTGAGGTCCACAGCTGCCAAAACCAAAAAAAATTAAATTCAGTGATATAGGGCTAAAGAAAATAACTAAATAATAAAATTAATAAAGAAAATTTAATCAGTATAATAAATACAAAATAATTTATGAAATAATTGTTGCCTATAATTTTTTATTTATTGATTAGTTATCTTCATTGTTGGCATTTTTTGTCCCCCGTATGACACTCAGTTTTATACTTTTGCTCAGCTCTGATAAAAAACGCTGTTTGATTTGTTGCGGTCGTGTCAGAAAAGCAGGAGCACGATGCAGACCTCAGCGCTGCTCTGACTCTCTCTTGTCCCTCTCTGCAGTCCTTTTGTCCATTTGTTCTCTGTTATGTGACCCGAATCCTGACGACCCGCTAGTGCCAGAGATCGCCCGCATCTACAAAACAGACCCTGTGAGGTGAGTCCACACCTGTTAACCGGCAGGTAATCGGCTGCTCAAAGGACGAGGAGAGCGGCTTCGAGCAGCAGGGTTGGAGGTGTATAACCGAGTGTCCTGCTGCTTGGTCTCAGGTATAACAGACTAGCCAGGGAGTGGACAGAGAAGTATGCCATGCTGTGAGGGTAAGAGCGAAGCTCACCTGTGACTCACCTGAGCTGCCTGCTGGTTCTGTCTCAGACGCACGTTGAAACAAATAAAGCATGACTGCAAAGTTTTCTCACCGCATGGAGCGCAGGAAGGAAGACCTGGCAGACATCACAGGGAGAGAAAATAATGCAAACTTTAAACCTTAATACAATCGAAACACGTGAGTTATAATAAAACTCACACCTGTACAGGTGTTATGAAGGGGAAACATATTTTTAGGGACCAGTTTGTGTACATGTAAACATGTTTATTTCTGTGGGGGACGACTGACTCACTGCCGAAGCCTCTGGTGGGCGTTTAAGGAACTGCAGGTTTTGCTGCTTGAGGAGTGTCCTGTGTTAAGCAATCGGGTAAACTGCACGTGTGGCGAGTGAGGGGAAGCTGTGACAATGATGTTTTGTTTCCTGTGAACGGCTGCAGGTGGATTTTGGTCTGTGTTTCTCAGGCATGGCATCGTCCTGCAGCCTCTCTCGCCCCCCGCCTCCTAACCCTTTTCTCCTCCCTGCAGGTACAACAAGACGGCTCAGGACTGGACTCAGAAATACGCCATGTGATCTGCCTCCTGCTGTTTTCTCATGTGGCCACTCCCCCTCTCATCCACCTGTAACAGCAATTTGTTCACCTTTCCTTCCCGTCCCATCCTTTGATTTTTATCGCTTGTCTGTTTGGGTTTTTTCTGCTTTCCGGGTGAAGGGCTGAGACTCTGAGCCGTCAACGTGCCAACTGAGAAACCAGGAAGCAGAGCGGACTCGCTGCTCCTGCAGATGAAGCCGCTTTAAAAAAAAGAGAGGAGAAGAAGAAGAAGGCTTTTTGGTTTCTTTTGTTTTTAGACCGTTAGAGCCGTTAGTTCATCCATCATCCAACACTGTCGTCCTCTTTTTGCACTGGAACACAAACCGAGCTCCCCGCGGCTGATCGATCAACTAATAGCTCCGTGATGGTTTTTCTCAATAAAGCTGAACAAATTGCAGCTCCCGTTGTCCTGTTTTCATTCCGGGGTATCAGATCCTGCTCTCAGACTCCTCCTAGGTTCCTGATGAATAAAAAAAAGTCTGTTCTGCTTTGTTCACAGGCGGAAGTATAGAAATAGACTTTTTTATTCGTCAGGAACGCAGGATCCGTTCCTCTGGCATCATCAGCCAGGCTTGGAGGACACAGGAATGCTGAAATAAATCCTGCTGCTCGGGAAGGTTAAAATCACTTTACACTGAGAGCCACAGTTAGATCACAAGTGGTTCGGACTTTTTGTCAGTGTAACGCACACATTTATCCTCTGAGACGTGTTAATATAAGAAAGGGCAATTTCAACATAATGTTGCAGTTTTTTTTCATAATGAAGAAATGTATTATACGGAGTCTTTCGCAGTCTGCAGCACACAGATGTGAACCTCTGCAGCACTTACCTTCTTTCCTCTAAAACATCATTTTTCTTTTTAACACAACATCTCAGCTTCTCTGGACAACCCCACAGCTGAGTGGAAATAAATCACAAGTATTTATTTTAAAAAAAAAACAATCAGATTTTATTTAAAAAAGGTTAAAAGCTCATGTTGGACTGTACAGTGCAGGGCGGGAACATAAATATCTGCCGGATTACACAAACAGGAACAGCAGCTACCCACAGCTCTGGACTACCTTTCCCACAATGCCTTACATTTGGTTTCTCTGAGTTTCCCCTCGTGCCACAGAATAAAAACACAAAATGAAAACCAGGTTCGGTTCATGATGCCGTCACAAGAGGAAAACATATCGTCATTAAAATTTCAAACAGTAAATAATACTTTTTAAAAAGCGCTGGGAGGAGAGTTTCAGATGTCGGAGGTGTGTCTGAATAAAACGGCGCGTGAATCCGTCCGTGAACCTTGTACTCCTCCTCCCCACAGTGACCACTTTATTAGACACACCTGTGTGAGTAAACTGTAACTTTAAACCAACAGAAAAAAATAAAAATAAGATCCTCACATCGTATGTTGGCTGCCGCAGGTGAGTTATCAACCTATGAGAGAACAGTTTCACCGCCATTTTCAGAGATGTGATTTCGTCCTGTGTGCTGAACCTCTCTTTAATCTGAGGTGTCATCACAGCACGTTCCTGCCCTCAGATTAACACCAGATGAGTAACAGATTACAGAACATCTGATCCTTTTCAATCGTGTCAGTTTTGTAGCACCTTTTCTCTGCAGCGGCTGCAGGAAGAACAAACTGCGAAGCGTTCAGTGGTTGAAGTGAACAGAAAACCCCCCAAATCCACAGAAAACAGAGCGCGCCTCGGGAGGAGACGTCAGCGGATCGAAGGGGCATTTTTGGTGTGTTTTTCCTTTATTGGTTCTGCGGGAACAGAAGCTGCTCCTCGTCTTTGCTGGAGTGTCGTGGCCAAAAAAAACCAAAACAAAAAATAGTAAAAGTTGAGTTCGACTGATTTCAGGCGCTACAATCAAGTTTTCTTTTGACCCTTTTTTTTACAAACTGGTTTAAAAAGCTCAGAGAAACTTTCGGCCCTGAACCCATCACGAGTACGAGCGTCGCACTCGGTCCAGAGCGAGTCTAGGGAAGACGGATGAATGGATGGACTCAGCTGGAGGCGGACCAATCAGATCATTACGCCGTGGAAAGCTCCACCCCGCTGTCGCAGACCCCGCTGTCGATTCGAGGGTCCACTTTCAGTTCCTGAACTTGAGCGCACAGAAGCTCGCCTGTGAACACAAACACAGCTGAGTGACTCGTGTTCGTGTGACCTGGCAGTAGCGTTACGTGCATGTTACGTGCGCATGCTCACCGCTCGTCTCGTCGGTGGCCGGCGCTTCCTTGCTCTCGTGCAGAGCCTTCTCCAGGATGCTGAGCGCTCTGCATTCGCCCACTGACCTCAGAGCAGCCAGCAGCTCCCTGATCGTTCCCCCGGAAACCTGCAGGAGAGACGGGAAGCAGTTTATCCACAAAGTCCTCTAGGGGGCGGTTTCCAGGTTTCTGAGAACATTCAGATGCTGGAGCCGGTCGTTAACTGGCAAAACTCGCAGACGGCCCCTCGGCGTAGAGTGGAAAATGTTCAATCCTGCTGCTGGTCGTTACCTGGTCGACCTGATTGTCATGTGACTGTGTGTGTGTGCATTACCTCATAGCTGTCCAGCAGGGTTTTGGCGGGGGAGGGGCTCAGCCTGAAGGCTGTGTTGAGGATCCCGAGACCCAGACTGTGAGCCAGATTCTCCCAGCATCCTTCACTCTCCAGAGTGCCACACAGCACCTGCTTCACTTTCGGGTCCAGGCTCGCCAGGTCGCCTACAGACGCGAACACTTCATCAGCAAACCGATGCGACGGTATCATGATTTTGTATTTCGTGGTTATGAAACACTGACATGTAACAGTGGTCAACCACAGGGGATTAAAGCGTCCACGTGTGAGGAGGAGCTCACCTTGAGGAGGGATGAAGGCTGTTTGAGGTGTTTTTGGTTCGTAGTCTTTGCCGTTTAGAAGATCCAAAATCTGCACACACACACACACACACACCTGCGGGGTCATAAATCTGCTTCGTGCCCTGAGGTTCACCAGAGGCTCAGAAGGTACGTGTACCTGAGGGGAGGCAGCCATGTTGACCGGAGTTGTCCCTGGGATGTACCCTTCATCTTCTTCCTCATCCTCGCTCTCCTTTTCACAGCTTTCCTCCTCATCCTCCTCCCTGAAGAACAGTGGCTCAAAGTTCTCCTTCTGTGGGTCTGCACCTGAAAAGACCCAAATATGAATGTTAAAGACGAAGAACTGCACGTAGATCAGAACGTCTCACAGGCTTCCTCTTCTTCACGTGTTAGAAATGTGAAGCCTCAGGTGGATGCTGGAGGAGGGGCAGCTTTTCAGTCCCACCTGGTAGTACGTCCAGCTTTTACTCAGACCTCTGGAACGTTTCATGTCCAGGATGAATGAGTTTGGTGTGTAAATGAGCTCCTGATGAACAAAAGAACTTTGATCTTTAATAAAACCTACCTGCAGCCATGAGGAGAGCCGTGAGCTTGACGGAGCCTCGCCCCGCAGCGATGTGGAGGGGGGTGGAGCCATTAAAGGTGCAGCAGTCCACCTTGGCGTTTCCCTGATGGCAGAAATACACAAACAGCCCTTCATGCAAAGGCAACTCAAAGTTACATCACACAAAGATTCCGTAACACTGAGACAGCCATCACTGGTCCTCATAAACGCCATCACTGTCATCTGGTCCTTCATCAGGTAAAGTCAAAACAACTGTCAGGAACCTGACTGAAGAACATCAGCATCCTCCTCTGAATCACTTTGAAAAACTTTAGGACTGTTTGACCATCTGATGAGGTGAGGTGTTAAAGGCATGTCCAACTGAGACACACTGGAGAGACTATATCTCATGGCTTTTAGTTTCACCTGTATGAAACTTCTCACAGTTGAGCATCCACATGAATGTGTCACCACTTTATTGACGAGATGATGATTTGCTGCAGCTTCAATGCTAACCCAGCAAAGCCTCAGCAAAGGTCTCTGCTCTGATTGGTTGCTAAACTCCCCATCTGCCCAGTAACCTAGACGTACCTCCAGCAGCAGGCAGCCCGCCAGTGATACGTTGTCAGTTTCTGTGGCGAGATGAAGAGCCGTTCGTCCACAGCTGCGTTCCTGGACCTCGACGTTGGCCCCGCCCTCCAGCAGCTCCCTGAGAGAAGACAGCTGGTTGGCCAGAACCGCCAGGTGGATCGCACACAGACCTGCAAACAGGATGACAATAATGATAACGTCTGACACAAAACCACACCCCCACGCTGTCTCTTTGACAAAAACAGTCGCTGCTACTTCTGTGCGACTTTCTGATTTTACAGATCCAAGTTTACGAGCTAAAACACCAAAGTTATGTAAGGATAACTCGCAGGTCGACGACACAAACTCCATGAAGACAAAACCCTGCTGGAGCCGCACATTTGGTGATGATTAATGGACTCGACTGTTCAGGACATTTTCATTGAATATCTCTGGGAAGTATTGAGGATAACAGGAAGTGTAAAGTTGTTCTGGCTCTCTGTGCAGGTCCAGCCCGACGTCCCCGCGTCTTTGTCTGTCAAATCTGAAAACTCACCGAGACTCGTCTGCCCTTAATACAAGAGAAAGTGTGTATCTCTGTGTGTGTGTTTCCCTGTGTGTGTATCTCTATGTGTGTGTCTGTGCGTGTATCTCTATGTGTGTGTCTGTGTGTGTATACCTGCTGTGTTGGTCTGGTCCAGCAGCTCTCTCAGCTCTCTGTGTTGCAGTAAAAACTGGATCATCCCTCCTCCCTCGTGCTGAGCTGCCAGGTGCAGCACTGTGTTGCCGTGACGATCCGTCAGAGTCGGGTCGGCACCAGCCAGCAGCAGAGCTTCCACCGCCTCCTTCTGCTGCGTGATCACGGCCAGGTGCAAAGGAGTCTGGGAAATAGAGGGAGGGTGCTTTAGCTCGGTGAGCCGAAGCTTTCAGCTCTGTAAGGCTGGAGACGACAAGCTCCATACCTGGTACAGGTGGTTCCTCATGTTGAGCACCTCCTCTCCGGGCAGGGCTGACACCACCTGCGCCAGACTCTTCAGCGCCTCCTGCTGGTTGTGGAGAACAGCCAAATGAAGCCCGCTGAGAAGAGGAAAAAGGAGGGGTCACTACACGACCGAACAGAAAGTTTTAATCTGATCATCACGATGCGTTTACTCACGTGTCTCCATTTACATCCTGCGCAGCCATCAGGGAGCGCTGTGGAGCCAGCAGGTACGCTGAGTCAGCTGTCACCGAGTACTGAAAGATGGCCTCCAGCAGTTGGCTGGTCATCTGATCCAGCTGCTCCTTGGCGTTGCTCTCTGAAGGAGAAAGAAAGACTTGATCAGATGTGTGAAACGCCCGAATTTATCCTTTCTGACGCTGTGTGTGTGATCTGAGCATCTCCGAGTGGACCCGTGAACGCCACGCAGGAAATAATCCCTGGTGTCACCAGAAAGCAGCAGCGTCAGAGGTGGGAAAAACAAACTCTTCCGCCACGTTTAGAATCGCGTTTACCTCTCTCTGCTTCTGGCTCCGCACTGTCCCCTCCCCCCTCGCTCCTCTCCCTGACCTCCACGCCTTCGGGCTGGGCCGGACCTCGCAGCACGGCCCCTGCTGGCGAGTCGTTGTCCGGGTCGCTGTCGTCACTGTCATTGCCTGTGGCGCCGCTCTGAGAGGCTTTAAACAAACGGTGTTTGAGTCAAAATATTCAGAGACAAACTCCCAAACTGAGCGCCGCGATCCGAGTGTCAGATCTGCGGGATGATGTCACAGGATGACGGCCAGGAAGGAAATCAGCTCGTAGCTGGCCGTCTGCTCGGATCATCCAGCTGGGAAAACGCGGCCGTGATTTTTCACATAAATTTACAGACTTATAATCTCAGAGATCAAATTTTCTCATAAATAGAGACTTTAAAATCGAATTATTAACTTCTAAATATATTTAATGAAGAAATTCTCTTTCTTACTGGGTCATGAACTGTTTCTTCCTCCTAACTCGGTTAAAGGTTAAAAGGTCCCTCTCCTAAATCTGTTACTTTATAATCTCAGATTATTTCTAGTTTGCTGTCATAACGTTACAGCTTCATACATTATTTCCACCTCTGCTCAGATCCTAAGTTACTTTGAACGGCTCTGCTGCTTCGTCGTAGCTCCTCACCGTGTTTGATCCCTCCTCCTCCTCCTCCTCCCAGACCCGCTCCGTACCCTGTAGAGAAACCTCCTCCCCCTCCCCCTCCTCCTCCATAGTTGTAGGTAGTGAAGCCCTGGTAGTATCCTGAAGGGAAACCCACAAAAACACAGAAGAGATTAACCGCTCTGATGACATCACATAACCTCGCCCTCAGGTATGTGTTACACCACAGAGCGGACCGGAACACAGACTCTACCTGTGGATCCAGGTCCTCCTCCAGCAGCCGGACCTCCTCCTCCTCCTCCTCCTCTGTACAGACCTCCTCCTCCATGACCACTGAAGTCCTGGAAGTTGGGTAAAGTCTTCTGCCTCTTCCTCTGCACCTCCTCTTTGTCTAAAGACACACATGTTTTCACGCCATGCTAACCTCTGTGGTATCCCACATTTAAAATCAATAAGAAATCAATCAGGTGATGGATGATCAAACAGCAGGGGGCAGTACTGGGACACAGTATAAACATTAATATAAAGATTAAATGTTCCCTCCACTACAGCCGCTGCTAAACTTATTGATGTTTCCAGCTGATTTGCCTGTAATCATCAGTGTGTTTTTAATCATTTGGAGGTTTATTAATTTTCTGTTTGTTAAAAATGAAATTAAAATCAGGCTGTGGGTGAAGAAGAAGAGCCTCGCTGAGAAGATTAAGGCCTGAGAGGACTATCAGGCACCTGCAGGTAAAGCATTACCTGAGTTAAGGCTTCCTGTGAAACACGGGGCTCATTTTTGGCCAACTGCAGCGGAGGAGCGGGGTCATGTGACCTACCTAAGATCTGGGGGTGGTAGGTGAAGGGTTTAGGCTCGCTGGTCTCATTGTCGGACTTCCTCTTCAGCTGGACGAACACAGATGTCGGTTTCTGCAGGTTCTGGTCTCGGTACTTCGGCGTCTTAAAGACGATGGCGAACTGTCGGCGCGGTAACGGGCACGGTTAATGACACTCCCCCAACACCCGCAGGTCAAAGTAGCTGCTCCAAATGCAGGAACGCTCACCTGTCTGTGGACGTCTGTGGGGGAGAAGTCTCCCAGAGCCTCCCAGGTGAGACCCGAGTCATCCTCCTCGTAGAACCGAACCTGGATGTCATCTGCAAACACAAAAATCATGTAACCATGGTTTCATAGCTCGCCTTTAGGGCTTGGGCATGTCTGTAGCTCAGATGCAATGCGGAAAGATTCTCCTTTGTTCTCCATCCACATTGGCTTAAAATCAGATCTTGGTTTTGCTAATCCAGAGGCCTGTAATAACCTCCTGGTTTTCACCTTTTGTGCGGTGTACAACATGGAGAATCATCTCCAACATAACGCGCTTCGGACCAAGCTACTGCTAATTAAGAACTCGCATCGCCCCACTGATGGAGGCCGGACCACACAACCTCAGAGCACATCGGTTCTCTCAGAGAAACGTTGGAAGCAGAGCGGGCGGCAGCCTGAATCCAGCTCTTCCGCCTGTGGGATTTGCACAAATTCAGGGGAATTCCCTGACGCAGGACTTCCTCCAACAGCACTGACACAGCCCCAACCAGGAAAAACCGCTCGGATTCACCTCACTTACACTCGACTGCACGAAAACATCTTCAAATAGAGTTCAGTGAGAAAAGGCAAAAAATCACTTGTTGAGAGAGTTTTTAGCAGCCCTTAAAATAACCTGCATGCACGTCCCGCAGGTTTACGCATGTTTGCTCTGAGGTGCTTTAAAAACCAGACCCAGCCTTTCAAACAGTCCTGCTCACTTCCAGCTGTTTACTGGAACACCTCTGCATGATTCTCAAAACAATATTTCTTATCTTATCCTGTCGCAGGTGAGCCGTGTTTTAGGCCCTCCCCCTTTGTGCTTATTCTGACCTTATTATTTAAAATTGCATCCGTGTTTAATATGAACATCCTGCACGGCAACCATATACATGTCAAACAGAAAGGAGGAAAAGCTCTGATGGGAAAGCTCACCTTTCTGGACTTTGTCGCAGAGCAGGTAGACCTCCTCTCCTCCGGTCACACAGCCGGCGGTCCGATCCATCCTCACGATCTTCAGGTTTGAGGCGTTCGGAGCCTCTGAGGGCGAAAAGAGAAACAGCTGCTGTCAGAGATCCAGAGGTTGTGACAGGAGAACGACTTCCTCCAGCAGCAGGAGTGAATTATCAGTAAGAAGGAGGTCTGCATCTCCGAGCCGACGTTACTCTAATCCAATTTCCAGTTTTCAATTTTCTTTAAAACTTTTAAAAAATTGTAAAACAGAGCGCGTTGGTTGGGGCACGAGCCGCACTAAGAATAAACACGTCCACGAAAGCCTCATCGCGCAGACGATGACCAAATAAATAATACATAAATAAAAACCTACACACACTTCCTCCATATTATTTTTTTATGTGTTGGTTTATGTGTGTTTCAGTCGGTAAGAGAAGCTCGCCGTGGGCCCGTTACACTGCACGTGCATTTGGACCAAACAGCTCTGGGTACACGTTCGGGGGGAGGGACTTCCTCAAGAGCTACTCATCTTCAAAGGGGAGTTTTTTTGTTTTCATTTGCACTATTACTCTAAGGTAAAGTAACCACACTTTTACATCACTCAAAGGTTTGTGTTGAGATCAGGGACAAAAAAAGACCCCATAAAGGGGTTTCAAGAGTAGTTATAACACAAAGTTACAGGGCCTGTCAACGGGTTCCCGTCTGTGCTGGACAGGCTGAGGTCTCCAAACCACAGCACACTGTAAGATCAAACAGAGGCACTGAGCACGTGTCCACAGATGCTAAAATAGATCACGCAGGCGCGCCGCTTCCCTCAGACAAAGTCAACAGGAAGTTGTGAAGTTTGCAGTCACCGCCAGGACGAGGCCCGCTAGTTTAGATACGTCCATGAGCGTGGACAGGTTAGCGAGAGGAGAGGACGGGACAGCAGGACTCATCCAGAACACAGGAGGTGGAAACTGGGCGAAAAGGAGCCTCTGAGGTGGAGGTGGGTCTCAAAGCAGCTTGCAGATGCACAGCAAACACAGGAACGATGTAGCAGATAAACAGCTGATCCACTCACTGAAGCAGGCCTGAGCCCTGAACACCGCGGGTCTGCCGCAACTGGAAAATGAAAGTCTAGCAATAAAAACATCATAAGTCTAAAAACCAAAAGTAAAAGAGTGAAAACCGACGAGTTGAGAAGAAAAACCGTGTGAAATGTTTCCTGCTGGTATAATGAAAGTGAAGAGCCGGGCTGAAATGATGAACTCGGAGCAGAGTTCAGTCCTCTGAGAGGAAGCTGTAGCACAGAAAGCGAAGCAGCTTCAGCAGGAAGAGGGAAACGAAACCGAGCGGCACAACGACACACAAGCGCCGATCCTCAGTGCGCACCGATCCTCCGACCGGTCGGCTCGCACGGCGGCTGTTCGGTTCGACGAACACATGGTCAGGTTATAATGACCAGATTAGAGCTGATGAGAAGGGAAAGTTTTGAGGTCAATCTCCTAATAATGGATTCATTTTTTTTTTTTTTTTAGCTTTTACAGACAAGAGAGCAAAGCTGTATCTCTTCCCCTCGCTCGCTCCCTCTGCCTTCCTGTCACTCTTCACTGTAGGACAAAAAACCCCAGATCCAATACTAAAGAGAAGTTCAGTAAATGGCAGCAAACTGCCTCTGCAAACCTTAATAATCTTCATCTCCTCATCAAATTTTACACTTTTACAGTGAAACTGAAGTACACATGCAGAAAGCCCCGCCAAATGAACGGGCTCTCTGTCAGCTGCAGCGTTACACACACTGTGACTACCTCAGGGACAATGCAGCAACCAGTAACCAGAAGTTATCTCGCACATCTGTAAAGTTTGCTCATGTTTTAGTTCAAGCTGCAGGTGGAAAAAATGAGACTGAGACCAACACCGCGGGCGAGAACAGAATGGGACTGAAGCGAAAACGAAACATCTTTCATGTGGTTCAAAGACACAGGCGCTACCTTCAAAGCAGATCTCACGAGATAACAACAGTCAAGGTTACACTTTCCTCCGAGCCCTAAACGCATCGTGGACGGACTTGCAAACCTTCCCGCCGGAGAGAGAAGATTAGAAATGTCCGGACTCACTGCTGTCGTAGATCGGCTCCGACACCACGGGCTCGAGCCGCCTGGAGAAGCCGCCGTCGCTGTCGGGGAGGAACGCCGTGAACATGAGCCGGACTACGCTGAGGTCCATCTCTTTGGCCTGAGCAGCGGCAGAATTTCTGATCACACTGAGCTGGTGCTCTGAAGAGAGAGAGAGAGAGAGAGAGGAGGGCGAGGTTCAACAAAACACAGAGAGACGCTGAAACGCTTTCAGCACGTTTGCATTTCCTCACAGAAATAAAACGTCCTGAAACCTCGAACCTGAGCTCAACACGCACATTTCTGCACATTGATACCACAAACGCACCAAAGAAATCATCAGCTGTCACCTGATGCTGATTTAAACTTTGTTGTGTGTCTGATCCAGGTACAAACAATCACCTGTAAACGCTGTTACCCTAAAGTCTTTGGCCAAGACTAAAATGTGATCGATTAAGTAAATTTCATCTTCAAAGGCTGAATGTGAGGCTCAGATATAATAAGCGGTACACTTGCAGTACTTTTATAATCCGAGTACTCAAAGTATCCCACTCTACGACTACCCTCTTCATGCGGCGCTTTATTCTACACCTTGAAGCACTGTAACGCTCACAGTTTAGCGTTCGGGTCCCTCTGACATGTGGACAGAGGAGCTGGGGACTGAACCTCTGACCCTCTGGTTGGCAGACGAGGCGCTTTACCTCCTGAGCCACAGCTGCGCTCCTCCTCCAGCTGTTCCCCGCCCACTCTTACTTACACAGCAGCAGGTGAACAACAGCCGTCTGGACACGCTCTACACTTCTACACACACTCTCACTCACCTGTGACTTCTCGCGGGACTCTGACCTCCCCCTGAATGCAGTCGATCTCGGGTTGGATGGAGACCCCGCAGTTGTATCCCAGCTTGAAGGCCTCGATCATCCGCTCCTCCAGAGTCTTTGCCACGTTCTTCTTCGTCACGTGGAGGATCCCCAGGTTTGGGAAGCTACCACAAATAAACTGATCGTTACATACGATCGTTTTACAGGCTTCACTGCGCGCGCGCGTGCGTGCGTGTGTGTGAGATGCACACCTGATGGTGGAGTCTTTGGACTGCAGGTCGGCGATGCAGATTCCTTTCTCGCACTGTTTTCCCACCAGACTGTGAGCGTGCAGGTGAGGGACGGCGGTCAGCGCCGTCACCAGCTGGACCACCACGCGGGCCTGACCCTGGTAGTTACAGATCTGAAACACACGCACAGATAACCGCCGTGAAAACTTTACTCCACACTCACAGTGGTAAAGACTGT
Organism: Hemichromis elongatus; assembly: GCA_015108515.1. NCBI lineage: Eukaryota > Metazoa > Chordata > Actinopteri > Cichliformes > Cichlidae > Hemichromis > Hemichromis elongatus. The sequence goes on from VUQR01028096.1 coordinate 44,223, forward strand.
GAGCATCAGTGCGACGGATCTACGGCAGTCAGCAGCGATGGTACCCTGGATGATCTGATCTCCACAATCCACAGAGAAAACTTCAAAAAATGCATTATGGGTAAACTTTCCAGGCTCGTATCAGCACGTAGGATCAGCTGATGAACCTACAATTCAATACCAGTCTCGCCTTGCAGCCCTGATATTCTAATATTCTTATAAATCACATCTGAATGTGGCTCCTGGCTGTGAAACGGAGGAATAATGCCCATCAGATCGATCAAGCTCTGCATCACAGAGGGAACTTCATCTGTCATCGCTGATACATGAAAATAATCTTTGCCGTGGTTCGTTCAAGTCAGGGCACCAGTTTATCACTAATGACCTCAGTCTGGGAGTAAATGCGCTTCTGCTGAAACTTAAACAGCGACTGTGCTGGAGGACGCTCGGTGTGCGCCGGCTGGATTATTAGAGTCTGTCAGATGAGGGAGAGGTCAGACTGGATGGATGTGGTTTCAGAGAAGTCATTCAGAGACCCAGAGATGACTCACGCTGACAGATTCAGGGCACTTTGGATTTTTCTGCCCTCGGCGCTTCTCTGCTGCGGTTCAGAAAAAACTTTCTCCTGGTACGGATGACTCACGATACCAGCCAAACTTCAGAGGTCGCCGTTTCACGCCGAGGTCCGTTAAAAAGTAGGTGAACTACTTTTTAACGGACCTCGCAAAGATGTGTCTTCGTCCCCTGTCCAAACATCAGACAGAAACACGAAAGTGCTCTGATCTCCGTCAGGCGATTACATAAAACAAATTCTGTGAAAAAAAAAAAAAGCTGAGCTGAGAACACTCGCTCACTACGCTGCTGTTACCGCAGACTCTGAATCAAACTGTGAAACTGCTATGAAGACACGCAGATGTTTGTTAATGCCTCATTTATACCTGAATCAGAACGAACAGGCGAGGTTAGAGAAATATAACTGAAGTTTTCCCTGAAGTAAAACCTGCATTTCCTCTAACGTCCAATTCAGACTGCAACAGTGAGTCAGTGCCCACAGACTCATGTTAACATGTCAACAAGTGCATTTCATGGAAATTTGCAATAACCATATTTCCAGTAAAACAAAACTACACACTTTTAATGAGGGAGTAAAATTTATTAGTGCAAATGAAATGAAGGGTGTTGGTTTTCAATCCTTCTGTTCCAAAGAGCTGCTGCACCAAACTCAACAGTACCCTATAGACACATGTGATGGCATCGCACTGCCAGCTGGAGCTGAGAGTACTGCCAAGTCACTAGAGGCGTGGCTGAAATCTCGTTCCGTCTGAGCGCAGATGTTAGTGGAGATTGAAAGCGGCTAAACTTTCAATGAGCCACAAAACATCTTATCTCTGAAATCCTGATAAAAACTTTATGTGTGATCAAGTGAGGAACCGCGGTTTAAGACATTCAAGCCTGAATCCAGATAACTGTTCCTGATCCTGAACTACAAAACTACAAAAACTGAGAGTGCATTTCTTAATCTGCCAAACCAAAACCAAACAATCTGTAAGATTCTTTCAGAGGAAGTAAAAGTGCAGCTCGTAGCTTTTCCTCTCGTTGTGCTTTCCTTTGTCATTAAGGTTTCTCTACGCCTTCATTTAAAAGCTCTCTCTCTATCAAATTGCACTCTGAGGTAAACTGAGTTTACGGAAAGGAAATCTGTTCCCGTTTCCACCGTGTGCATGTACGAATTATGTTGCTGCAGGCAATTCGCTTGCAGGAACGTTGCAGCAGTAAATAAACACGAGCCCACTTCCTCTTCCCGGTGCTGTGGGCCACTCGAAGCGCTCTGGCAGAAAAAACCCAGTTCCTAGAAACACAGCGAGCGTTGCTGTCTGATGGTTTCCTGGTTCAAACACGCTCACACTAACTACCTGAGGTGTCTGATGTTCCCAGCACGGTGAAGCAGCCAAGTGGAGTTTGCAGAGAAGCGCTCAGCGCTCAGCGCTCGGCCTCGCTGCTCCCGATGTAGCGAAGCAGCAGAGAGGAGGGCGATATGTGCAATGCTACTTCCCATAATAAAAACTGAGCACTCGAGTTTATCCGAGCACCGATTTTTACATTTAAGCATCTGATGATGGACAATCTTTTATTTTAAGAGGTCAGGTGATACAACCAGTTAACTGCAGCCCTTCCTGTGTTGTGTTTCGGTCGCCTCCCGGGTTGTTGCAGAGCTAGGTCCCCTGTAGAGGCCCAAATATTAAACACACTTCCTGGTTACCCCATAATGGACCACACTGAGACAAAGGGTTTGGTTATTTTACATATTTTCAAATGTCATTGGGAGCGCTTGGTTTCACTCATGGGAGCAGGCGTATTAGGACGGGTTGGTTTGATTTAGTTTAACCTCTGTCTCTTGTGAAGGTCAAGATTAAAGCTTGTGCATGCTGAGGGAAGAGATAAAGACTTATTATGTACTCCACCCCACAGTCTCCAACCTCAATCAAAACCAAGCGCCCCCATCATCAACCAATGACCTGGAATTTCCTTCTCCTGCAAAAGTGTCACTTCTCCTCTCTGAAAAAAAGTCCTTCTACTTTACTTTCTTCATCAGTCTCTCCTCTCAGCTGGCATGTGTGCCATCACACACCGAGCCCTCCTCTCACCTCCTCTAGTCGGGTCGTTTATAAATAGAAACACTTCAAATATAAATATGGGGGTGGAGCCATCTTTAACAAACTTGTCGTAAGTGTAAATGTTCTGCATCTTGAGCAGTCAAAGGCCTTTGCTAGGCGCCTGTGGCACTTTAACAATGCTGTTTATTCTTCAACCTGCTGCTGTAACAAAATTTTGCTCAGTATCTATCCATGTGGCATCGGTCAGTCAACGTGGCTTTATATTGTAAGGTAGATCCTACAATAATACTCAACAATCATATGACCCCCTATGAGCAAGCACTTTGGCAACTGTGGGAAGTAAAAACTCCCTTTTAACAGGAAGAAACCTCCAGCAGAACCAGGCTCAGGGAGGGGCGGGGCCATCTGCTGCGACCGGTAGGGGTGAGAGAATCATGATGAAGAGGGAACCTATCCACAGAGACCAAAGCAAGCTGCTCTGTGGGAAGTGTTCAGACACTTCCACACCAGCTTTAGCTTTCAGCTCTGCAGGTAAATACTACAGACTCGCAACCCTCATCAAGAGGCAGAAAAGTCAAGCGAGCAGACTTACAACGTCTGATGACCAATGAAAGTGTAGCTCGGGCAGTTAGAAGGCTCATGAATGTGCTCGGGTGAGGAGCTGCATCGCATGTATGAAATGTCATCGACCATCAGGCTGTGGAAAATCAAAGTGGTGCCTTTGAGTGCAAAATGACGACAGAAATTTAAAGCCGACGACCGAATGTGTTTTCGTTTCGGTCTCTCTGTACCCGACGAGTTTTAGCCGCCGAGGCTCTGCAGCAGTCAGCAGTCTGTGCAGCAGCGCCGTGCGAACACAAGCGAACAACAAAGGGTTAAATATGTCAGTATTTCTGGGCCAGAGTGGGCGCGAACGCAGATATTACACCTCTGGATGCAGAGCTTTCATCTGCGAGCTGAAACTCGGCACCTTTCCTGTTTGTGACGCCACTCCACTTCCTTGTAATTACATGTGGGTGTCAAGGAGAGGAAATTCCCAACAGACACGAAACACAGCAGAGGTGTGTGTGTGTGTGTGTGTGTGTGTGTGTGTGTGTGTGTGTTTGCAGAGAGCTCTCGGACAGGTCCAGGCCAGCAGAAGATTTTGCTGAAACTTCATCTGATGTCAGAAAACTAAAGCACTCGGAGCTCAGATCCGATCTGTGCAGGAGCTTTGAGACTGTGAGGAAAAGCAGCTGTGGGATGAACTCTGCGTGCAGCTGCTGGGGATGTTTGTTTTACGGTAACGATGCCAAAGTTGGTTCAGACACTTAGTAAATCCAAACACTGACCACGTTGTCCCGGTGTGTGCGCTGTGGCCGGGCTGAGGCCGTGGGAGGAACAAAGAGACTGCTCTCGATCTGAATAAATAAACTTTCTGAATGAGTTTGCATGTTGCACTCACCGTTTCTAGAAGTTTGTTTCGCCTGAAATAAGGCCTGCAGTTCACACTAGCTCAGACGTGAAACATACGCTGCTAATATTTGTATCGGGTTGTTTTTTTTTTATTCCAGTGGCGTAACACACTGTGCTGTTGTTTTATGATGAATAAAACAAGCCGTTTCGTCACTTTTCGCTGCAGCTGTTTTTGATCAAACTCAACATCTTGGCTCCACAAAGTTGCAGCTTTGAAACAAATCTGGGCCAATTCTTCAAAACTCTGTGGCATGGATGCTCCTGTGCCGGGTAAAAGCCCCCCACTGCTTTCAGATCCTCCAGAATAAAACTTCACGTTCATGAAAGCAGGAATGACTCAGGGCACACTGATTTACCTCGCGCCCTTTCACTATTAACTACATCATTAGTCACTAAAATAACTGGTGGCTTCAAGCTGGCTGATCTCTTGTAACTCAGCTTGAGTTTAAAGAAAAGCTTTAGAATTTTACAGGTGTCAAGGGTTTATTACTACGATGAGCTTAAAGGGAAATTACAATTTTATCCAAAAAAACTTCCTTAGAAGTTTTTAAGAAACTACAGGCAAGAAAATTCAGTAGTTTAGAAAAACAAAAACTCTTGTGGAAACTTCGGGGAACTTCATGAGCACACATTAGAGCAGAGTACGTACACAGAGCATGACACCACGGGACGCCAGCAGTCAAGGTGACAGATGCCTTATCAATTAAAAAAACAAAGAGACGGAGCGGGTGAGTCGGGTGAGTCAGACTAGTCGTCGTCCCACTGATCCTGCCAGAGCTGGAGGGGTTTTCCCACTCTGCAGCCTCAACATGCAAACTCACCACCGTCAAATTCTCTCTAACACGACCCACAGATCAAACACGGCGAGTGGGAGGAACACTTCCTCATTTGTTTCAGTGACCTCATCTCATTCATGCCTATCGTACATCCAGCTGATACATGTGAGCCCATGTTGTCCTTACGTTACACCACTCTGTGTGGCACTGGTCGGGCTGGGAGCCCCCCGATCGCCCCGGCAGTCAGCGTTCCATAACACGACGAACCGAGCATCAGCCGACTCTGAAGCTACAAAAGCTGCAGCTCCCCCAAAGATCCCTCGACTCCAAAACAGAGTCAAAACCAACAGATGCTGTGATGACGGCAGAAAAGGATTTTCGACAGCATCGCGTTAACGAGACTGCGTGAATCGGCGCCGCAAAGTAACCACGAATCGGGAAGAAGGAGAAGAAGACGACCAAGAGAAACAAGAGCGAGGAGAACATCTGGGTGCAGATCAAAAAGAAGTAGAAGAAGAAGACAACCAGGAAGGAAACGATCACGCTGCATAAAAAACAATATGGCCGCAGTTAACGCGCCAGTGTTGAAGCGTTAAACCAGAGTTAAAGTCCTACGTCCATCTTTTGTCTGTCCCCAGTAAAGAGCAGAGAACAAAGCGTGACTGAAATAAACATCTGTTAGCCCGTTGTGTCCAAAAATCAATCATTTCACATTCTACATCAAGAAAAACACATCTCCTCTCTGCTCATACTCGACTGTCTTGACAACGTAAAGACAACAAATTAGCTCATATGATGTTTGAAATAACGAACACTTCCTGTTTGGACCTGTGTCTAAAAGTCTGGATCTCTTTAATTAGCTTTCATATAGTTTTAATGTCAGCGAAACAAAGACAGAGCAGCAGGAATCTGGGGATTTCCCATGTTTTCTGGTTTGGTCGGAACATGTGGGAGCTTCAGACTCCAAACTAAACATCAACAGAAACAACACGGCAGGAAACTCGAGCTCGTGCGCTTGTGTCAGTCACATACAGAGTGCGGGGTGGAAACAAGAGCGCCACGGCTTCTAAAGCCAGCAACGGTCACCTCCAAACCAAAACCGCAGTGAAACACACAACCAGCCTTCGGCAGACGATAGTAAACATCGGCCTCTCCCCTGCTCGCCAGAAAAGACCGTGCAGCTTTGTAACGCCGCTTCACGCAGCTCGTTTGGACCTGTTCAAGCAGACGCAGCGTCGCGCTGTGTAACAGCTGGTTCCTAAATGACACACAAGCAGGGGCAAACCCTGCACACTTCCTTTAAATGTGATTTATGCAACTTTTCTCTTCTTCCTTTTTTTTTTTTTTACATGCATTGAGTACTTTTATTGCCCACGTA
>VUQR01028099.1:0-34873 GCA_015108515.1 Hemichromis elongatus
GAAGTTCAAATGAATAAAAATCAATAGTTGTGAAACATATTTCTTCATGTGTAAATGTGTTGTGTCTCCACTCACTCCACTTGATGATAACTGATTTTACTTTTTTTTTATAACATTTTATAACAAAAACCGAGAAGCACACTCATTCATAAATGTGATCTAACAAAGGTAAAGGGAAAAAATTAACCATGTTTGCTGTTCATATGGGTTGTAATTGGGATAAAGTAAACATCTGTTGAGTAATTTAACATTAAATTGTTTGATAGTGTTAACAAAACAAAACAAAACTCTAGCGGGTCCACCAGACCCATGAACACTGGCTGAGTAACATAAATATGAACACCACACAAGGGTTAAAGATCTTTTAGAGTGCAGCTCTCTGTGTTTTGACCAGGCCACATATCTCCTTCTGTCACCTAAAAGTACAGACATTTTAGAACTTTCTGGTAAACAGGGTCCCAGCTTCTCCTGGGAAAAGTCACCACTGCCATAATCCTCGCAGCCCGGACCCTCCACACATCACACATCAGACTGCGGAGACAGAGCATGAAGGTTGTAGGGAGGAACTAAAGGAGGGGTGGCTGGGCAGTGTAACTTTGAATCCTCTTTAAGGGTTTTTAAAAGTGCTAATAACATTTTAACCTCATCTTATTGTAAGATGAGGTCAGAATTACCCCTCCTGGTGGCTCTAGTGTCCAGAATGGCTATGCAGTACGTACTTGGACGTACTGCATAGCTTGCTAGTCACCTAAACATGATGTGCCATGTTCTGACTGAGAGAAAAAATTTTAAAAAACGTACAGCTCTGCTATCACTTCCAACATAAATGAAGACAGAAAACTAAACAGCAGTGACGTTTGTAGGTTTACTGAAGTTGGACTAGCTGGTATATCATGATGTGCTACGTGATCGCTAGCGACACAGCTATGTTAGCACAGGGAAGCTGGAGGATGAACTCGTAATAATTTCCACTCGATAAAACACTTCATTCCTTGTTTGAATTAAAAAAAAAGAGAAATAAATATGCAAAAATTAGTCTGATCTGAACATGAGTGAAAAAGCTGCCATAGCCCAAAGAAAAATATTGAGAGAAATTCAAATAGCTTGGAGAACGATTGCTCAAGATCACTGTAAACATTATAAGAAAGTCTGGATCCTTTTAAAAATTAAGGATCATCTAAGACTGTGACATCTCTAACAAGTAGAGTCTGGTTTTTGTCCTTCTATGTATTTTCTGCTGTACTGCTCATTTGTTACAGTTAGTCAATAGTGGACTAGTTAGGCTAATATTAGCTAGTTTTTTTCACTGTTGACTCTGCAGATAGTTTGCATCAGTGCAGGAACGTGGAGGAATGGAATTAACAGTGTTGCCAAAGACCCCCCTCTTTTTTTAAAGACGGAAACAAAATAATAAATAAAATAAATAAATATAATTTCAAAGGATTTTTAACATTGCGTTTCTAAACATGCTAATTTTCTTTTGAAAATAAATAATTTTTATTTGTACATATAAACATTTATTTCATTTATAAAAAACTATTGAGTTTTTGACACATCAAGTGAAAAGAAATGTTTTATTACATACTTTTATTAGAAATGATGATTATTCATATTTCCTCTTCCTGCTGTAGAGATGATCCACTGCAACTCCTGCTGTATTGAGGCTTTCTGGAGTGTTATTAAATAATGCTGCAGTACAGCAACCCCTAAACTGAGGATATAACTAATGCAAACTGAATAATGGTAAAGCTAAACGTGCTACAGAGCACTTTTTATAAACCTACTTTCTTTACACACAGCAATCACTTGTCAGTCGTGATGATTGTTTTCACGAAGTATGTTGTTAATATGTTGTCATGAGATTTGGGATCGATTATCTCATTTCCTGTCATAAATGAGCGAATAATGAAGCATTAATCTATCATTACTTAACAAATTCTACAATAATTGCACTGCTGTGCTTGACACACACACATTGCCTCAGTGAACGTGTGACTCACCTGTAAGTTGTAGGTCTTCTTCAACAGAGGAAGATGCTGAGTCGAGCGATCTCAGTCTTCTTGACAGGAGAAATAAGTTTGTCACCTAAAATAAGAAGAACTAAAAAATACTGATATGAAGTCTGTGCCTGTATTAACCCATGTGTCATCTGAAAACTTGTTTTTTTTTATATTTATTATATTACATTTAGAATTGATGTAAAATAATTAATTTATATTTATTCAAGTACAATATGTGTCTATAGTGTTTGTGTGGTGCTTTGCAGGCAGTTACAACAGCAGCAGGCAGAGCTGGAGGTTCAACAGAGAGATGGACTGACTGCCTATGACCTTTCCCAGGTAACCTCTTCTTTGGTATATCAGGAGTTTGAACTGACGTAATGAGACCCAGTTATTCAAATGTAAACAGATTTTGATGTTTTTGCTTGTTTTGGGTTTTTTGAGTTTGTTTGTTTTTTATGGGCATGTACAATAGTGGTGCAACGGATCAAAAATCTCGTGGTTTGGATCGGATCACGGTTTTAAGTCACAGATCGGATCAATTTTTGAAACAGCAAAAAGAGAAAAATTTAACAGTTACATATAGAAGTATTTTTCCCTGTTAAAAAAACATTTAACTCAAGACTCATTCCACGCAAACAAATTAAGGTGCAATATAGGGCAGTACAGGGCTTTGTATCTACCACTCAATTCAAATAAATTTTATTTATATAGCGTCAAATCATTACAACAGTTGCCTTAAGGCTCTTTGTATTGTAAGGTAGACCCTACAATAATACGTGTGGCTCATTAAATCACACTCTGCTGTGATCACAGTCACGTAGCTTTCAGTTGCCCTGGAGCTCCAACAGAAGATGCCTGGGACAGTTCAGCTACGACTTTTCCTGCTCATACATGCTTGGAGCGATCTTGTCACTGAAGTGGACGTGCAACGGAATATCATAGCGTGGCTCAAGCACGTTCATCATAGTTTAAACCCCACTAGTTTTGCATAATACGGCCTCCTGTCTGCAGCTAAAAATCCCAGTAGCTTTTGTCATAGCTTTAGCCCGGTCGGATTGGGCATCAAAGGGCTGCTTAAATACCGCAAATTCCTCTGCTCCTCCACTTGGACCGCTAGCGCTGGCCATAACTATCGCTTGACAGACTGACCACGCACACAAAACACATACCTTTTTTTCCTTCTTTTTCTAATCTTCGGATCACGTGAGTGCCGAACCGTGGAGTGGGATCGGTTGGGATTACGGATCAACCGTGATCCGTTGCACCAATAATGTACAAGGTGCCTCGCTGCTGGTGACACAGACATTTGTGACATATCTATTTGCTACGTTACACGTTTGACTGTGTTTAATGTTGAGGGGCTCAACTTATTGACCACAATGAGGGAAACTGAGACGGTTGCGGTTGCTGACATTGTTCTTTTTGCTAAAATGGCTGATGACAGTGTTGATAAGAGAAGACTCAGCAGTCCTCATTTTGCGTCTAGGTTGCGGTTATTGCAGGATTTTAAGTATAATTTTTCATGTTAACCAATCAACATCCAGCTGAGATGTGTGTTTTACTGTATTTTTTTTTAGTAAAATCATGCCTGAAACTCAAAAATGTACCCTCAGGTACCTGTGGCCAGTGTTGGCAGTGGAGTTCACGAGGCTGGGAAAAACATCGACAAGACAGAAGCCCTGTTCTCCCAGGAGAGAGATCCACGTTTTGCTGAGATGTACACCAGCATCTCTGGCTGTATGACACACACACACACACACACACGCACACACAAAACATCTTCCTCTGCTGTTTAAAAAAACTGGACCACCTTTTTGTTGTTGGTCAGTAAGAGACGGCTTATTTGTTACAGTAATCAATCACCTTTGCAGACAACTAGAAAAAGCTACTGGCCTCTCAGTGTTTTTCTGTTTTACCCCTGCATTGCTAACTGAATACATGTAGGCCCCGTGACAATGACATGCAGACACAGCACAGGTTAGGTGTTAGCAGAAGGTTCATCACACTTGGCAAACCCATTGTTATGACTTCATAGTCTAACCATCTATTGCTTTTGTTCTCCATCCATGGTGTGTGTGTGTGAAGCGGGAGATAAGAAGATGATGGTTCCCTCCTCTACAGCTGGAGGACAGCAGCTCTACTCCCAGAGTTCTCCCTTTCAGCAGGGACATTCGGGCAAAACTTTTAGGTACATATGTGTATATGATACTTGGACTGGACTGTTAACATTGCAGCAGGATACATCTGTTAGTCATCTGGTTCTAATTGCACTGTGTTCCTTTTATAGAAAGGTGAAGTATAACTCAGCATCATATTTGTTTATGTTGTTTTTGTTTCGATTGGTGTGTGTGTTTGCGTGCCTGTGTGTGTGTGTGTGTGTGTGCATGTTTTTGTGCAAGCAGTTCTTCTGTGATCCATGTCCCTGGTGTGAACGACATCCAGCCATCAGGTTCAGCCAATCAAAATCTGGCTCAGATCTCCAGACAGCTGAATCCTGGCCAGGTAGCATGGTCAGGGAACCGACCCCCCTTCTCCGGACAGGTAACACACACTCAGAGATGCATATATACATACACTATTTTTATATGACTATGTGCGCTAAAATTGACCCTCACAACTAAGTTCCTAAACCTTAAACTAGACTAAGTTCTCATTTTAAGAACTGACCCTATAGTACCATATTGTCCTAATAGAGCACAGAGCTCTCTTATACTGCTGGATACTTGTGGTTCCTACAGTTTCTAACAGTAGAACACACACACACACACACACACACACACACACACAAACAGTGTTTATTTCTGAAGTTAAATACTGAGAATAAAGTCAGCTGTTTCCATGGTTTCGCTGATTGCCAGCGTATTTTCTGTGCTGCTCCCGTACCCCAGACTCCGATCTCTGGTGCTTGTTAACAGATGAACTTGTTGCCATATTCTGTGTCTCCGTTTCACATTCTTGCTAAGTGACTTGCATTCAGCATATGTTTCTTAATATGCTCATCCGTCTTCCACATGCACTGCCACACTTCTCAGCTCATTCCACTGGACTCAATTCTTTGTTTATTCCCTTCTAAGTTCATCTTAGAAAACAGAGCCAGATGATACAAGAGATAAACATTGTTGAATGAAACAATCAAAATTATTATCTAATAAGAGAAAAGACCCCTTATTCTAAATTTAACTACCAGCTGTTTATCATCTCCTGTTGTCGATACTGATTTCACATTTTTGGCAGCTTGACTTTGTCCCAATTTTCACCAAAATGAAATCAGCTCCAGCTTTTCCATCAAATAAAATTTGATCAGGATACCTTGAAGACAGTGGAGACTGTTAAAGACCAAAGCCATTACATACTCCTTCTCTTTGGGGGCTGGAAACATTATCTGGTCATGAGCAGCTCTTACAATAAGCTACATACAATCTCAAATGAACAAAACACATGATATGTTACACTGTCTCATTATTTATTTCAGGAAAATTGTGAGAAAATGAAGAAGCAGTGTGTAAGCAAACAAAAAAAAAACAAACAATGCCCCTCTTACTACTTCCATCAGAATTAAGAGGATAAGTAGTTGCCAGGTGCTGCTAATCACAGGCAAATTATTAACTGATAATCAGAAAGTGTAACAATCAGCTACCTTTGTACCAGTGACCTCGATATAGTCGGATGTTATGGCAGGTGCAGGTCAATCACAGTAGCACCTTGCAGTCATTGAGTCGAGCATGTTTCCAGAGTCAAATGTGAGGCCGTCTGTCTGAGAGCCTAAAGCTTGAGTCATGCAACATAAAAATAACATCTGCAGATCTCAACCCATTTAAAATGCTGTGGTTGGACCTTAAGAGAGATGTGGGTAAATAAATATCTGCAAAGTTCAAAGAATTAAAGCCAGATGTAAAGGAGCGTGGGCAAAAATTCCCAACAACAACAGAGAGACTGATCAAGTCGGACAGGAAAAAAACACTATCCGTCATGCTAACATGCTACATGGCATGATCTGGAAATTAGGCCCAGAATAGTTGTTATACCTAAACCTAACCCAAATAACACAACATTCAGCACTTAAAGTTAAATTTGCTTAGCACATGTATAACTGAGGAATGTCATAGAAAATCATTTGTACAAAGTCATTTACCTAAATTTGGAAAGTATGTTTAAAGGCAGATGAATAAATGCAACTTTTTCCTTTCATAAGGGTCGTTGTTCAGTATGTGTGTAATACTACTATAATACAACCCTGGTTTGCTTTGTGTTTAACCACTGTCTTTGTTCTAAAGTCCAGTAAAGCCCAGTCCAGTCCTTTTGGTATTGGTTCTGGCCACAGCTACCAGACTGACCCAGCCTCCTACAGTCCGCTCTCCTCCCCAGCCACGTCCTCCCCAAGCGGCAATGCCTACTCAGGACTGACAAACCGCAGCACCGCTTTTGGTAAGCAAAGCTGTTTACCTTCTCATTCTCATATATATGTAATATAAATAAAAATAAAACTTGGTCTTTACTGGCATGTTCTCATCCTTTCATAATACAAATAAAGGTAAGGCCCACTGTTGTTTCATCCTCCCTACACATGAGCTGCATAACAGCGACTTTTCTTTACAAAAACCCTCAAAAGACAACTTAATTTATTTCTAGTTTGTTAGATTATTTTTCATTATGTGATGAAGTAGAACTTGTTGTGGGTGAGCTCTACATCACAGAAGTGTAAAGCACTGATTCTGTTCTGCACAGGTTCTTATAATGTAAGTAAAACAACAGGGAGAATAAATCAAATGGGAATCACAAAAGTTCATTGTTGCTTTCTTCTGATTCATGTAGGATTCACATTATTGATTTATTATTAAGTGATTATTGGTGACTATTTAAATAACAGCATGAATCTTCACTTAATCCCAGACTGTGTCAAAAGGTTTATCTTCCTGTTAAAATTATATTGTCTGAAAATTTTAATTTTAAACATTAGAAAAATAGAATGAAAAAGAGAATCGACTGTACAGTTCAGCTGTGGAGTGTAAATACTTGAATGTAGCAAAGAAACTAAAGTGCAGGGAGATGACATGTCTTCACGGGTGAATACTTCTCTACATAGTGGAAGCCGCTAAGGAAAGAAAATGTGTTATAGAGGTTGTAACGCTTCTTCATGACAGGTAATATACCTACAAATGATTAAGTCAGACAGCTTCTCAGAAAAAAGGACCTTATGTTATAAGGTCAGGAGTCTTGTTTAGTGCTTGTTGTGACTGAACCTTAGAGTTTGCTCTCTGCTATTAAAGTGTGTTCACAGACTAACATGCCAGCAGATTCTGTGGTTTGTCATTACTGTTAAGAGTAATCACAGGAAAGACTTTTATTCCATTTATTCAGTGCTAAAAATATCCGAGATGCAGTTTCCAACAGGAGGTGTGAAGTGATGTTGGCACCAATGCCCTGTGTTCAGATGTCTTGGACTGTGAGTGTGTTTGGTGGAGTTGTCCTCTCTGTGTCAGCATACATTTTTCTTCAGCCACATGTGTAAATGTAGACGAAGCGGCTCAAGGAATAAAGTGCTGTATGCATGAGAGAAAGGGAAAATGTGGCTTGTAGCACGAAGAGCTTTGAGCTCTCAATAAGATCAGAAAAGCTCTTTCCGTTCAGTAAAATGGATGTCTTACTATTTATGAATAGTTTTTATTTTAACCTGTTATATTGTTATAATCCTGTTTTAGCCTTTACTGTATTTTAGAGGCGTAGTGTTAAGGATGTTTTCTAACCCTGATGAACTTTGGCTTTTTTTTTTACTCCTTCAAACATTACACTGCTAATGTTTTACCAGTATTTCTAGTTTTCATGGCATTTATCTAGACAACCATATGCTTATGCTGGCATAGTGCTATAGGTGTAACTGGAGCTAAATAAAAAAAACATCCTTAAAGGTTTTACAAACTGTTGTGGTTCTTTGACACATATATTTTAAAAGGTCATTCTACCTCCGACAGTTACTAGATGAAAAGTCTGAAAGTGTCTTTATTGATGGAGAGGAACCTTTTTTGTGGAACATTTGCACATAGAGATGAAAGTGCTATCACTAAAGTTGCTTTTAAGGTTTCACAAGAAAGCATAAATATTTACAACCATTTCCATAATAAACTAAACATAATCGATCGTGGTGCCATTTTCAGCGTGTTTACAGTGTTGTTTGCCCCTCACCTAATAAGCACCTTCATTTAGAAACTGCATTTTGTGCTACTTTGTCTTGAAATGTGTGGGATGATCTGAAACATTTAGGTGGAAGGAGGCAAACACATTTTCACACCACTGTATGTGTGTAAATCCCAATAGGCTACATGCAGTAACAGCACAAGTAGTTTCAGCTCAGTAGGATCTTTTAATATGTCAATTGCAAGTAATGCTTATCATGTAGTATGTCCTCTACAAATGATCTGTATATCATATATAATGGATAACCATTACTAAATTAAAGAAGTCATAGCTTATAGTTTCCACATTCAGTTCACATTCAATTTCCTGTCCTGGTATAGAAGTAATTACATGGATGGGAGAGCAGAACAGGACTAAGTCATTAACTTTTCCAACCACCATTCATAGACATCAGTCAGCACTTTTACAAGCCCCTTTAAAAGTGAGAAGAATAACACAGCAGAGCTGCGTCTGCTTGTGAATGCTGCAAAATCATTTTTTGTTAAAGGTTTAAATGAAGTTTTGATTTCCTGAGCTGTTTCCATGCTGAGGTGTTTTGTAGTGTTTGCAGTGTTTAATTAGAATGTGTAGGACTATTATTATTGTATTATTATTGTTGCTGGGTCAAAGCTTGAAACACGTGGACAAGCTTTGAAAACACATTTATGTGTAATTATGTTTTCCAACAAATTGATGCGTTTTCCTAAACTTGTAATTGAGCAGGTGCCAGCAGAGCGAGGATTATGCATTTAAATTGGGGGGGACTAAGACAACAGAAGTCAGTTGACAGCAGTCTGCAGCATGCTGAAATCTAGCAGTGTAATGCTACACACTGAAACTTTAAGGTATACAACATTTGATATGCAAATGCATCGACCAGTTTTTCACAAAACTACTATTTTGTATTTTTTTAAAAACATGTAAGATCTTTCCTTTTATCCTAGTTGTTTAAGCACACTGCCTTTGTATTTACTCTACTTTTCTGTATATGCCTAAATTGACACTGTTGATTAGAGCTTAAGCCTAGATGACAGAAACCAATCAGTTAGACTCATTAGTAGCACTTGTTGGCTCTCTGTAGGTCATCATGACACAGGCCTGAATGCATGTGGGCTCTGTTGCTCTCCTTCAGAGGTGGTAATAATTGTTATATAATTGAGACTACTCTTAGGGATTTTTATCATTTATCATGTTCACAGCGTTCATAAGTTGAGGCTAGTGGTTTTAATCTGAAATAAATTGCACCTTTTAAACCCTTATCGGAGCAGGCACGCTCCATTTTGCATAACTATTTTTAAATTCCAATAGAACTGCAACCACATAAATTAGCGCATTAATTTTTTTGGCATATGGAACCGGAGGAATTGTACTTACATCTTATGCCATCAGCTTTTCCTAGGTCATGGTTTCCTTCTACGTAGGGCTTTGCAAAAATTGCATAAAAACCACTTGCAGCAAAAAAACAAAACAAAAAAAACCCATAATATACCAGAAACGCCGATCCAATCAGCTGTTCATAGCACTTCCTACGTTGGAACAGACGTCATTGCGAATTATCGCATGTCCGCAATTACCTGCCAAAACCTGCAAAATTAGTTTGTCTCAAAAATAAAACTATGAAGACACTCAAGATCCATTTCTTGTGGTTAGAAACTATTTTGTGCAACTTTTGCATTTACAGTTTGAGGGATGAACCTCTGAAATATCTCTAGTTAGAAATATGTGTAAAAAAAAAAAAATGCTTTGAAGTTCACCTTTTTTATTAGCGTTCACATCGCGGGATGTTCATATGCGTTGCTACGACGACAGCCACACAGTTAGGTAGTACCGGGTTGTGATGGATAAACCAGTCGATCAGAGTAGCTTTACTGGCTTAACCTCACGCAGCCGCAGAGTTATGAAGTCAGTGACAGTGTTGCATGTGTTATAGATGTATATATGTTAGACTAGGAGCTGTAAAGAAAAGGCGTCTGGACGACTTTAGGTTGCTTGAAGACGTTTCACCTCTCATCCGAGAAGCTTCTTCAGTTCTAGGGTCCAATGGTGGAGAGTCCCATATTTAAGCCTTGTGGGAGTGTCCCTCATAGAGGGACAATGGCCCCCTACTGATCCTCTATCTAATCACACGAGGTGTGAAAACGGGTGCGGGTCTCAATCAGCCATGGTTTCAGGTGAACTCATTGTGAAACCTGGCCTCACCCTATCATGTGAATTCCAGAGGACAGATGACCCAGGATGTGAGTGGGCGTTAAGGCGTCTGGGCAGGGATCTCAGAACTGGATTATAGATGGCAGACAGTTGGTGTCACTACTTAATATGACAGTGAAGATGTTTTCAGTATCAGACAATTGTTTTCAAACCTTCCTCTGCTGGTGATCTTTTATGTGGTAGTCACAGATTGGCAGTTTGGCATAATATCCTCTTTATCCACAGCTTAAGTGAAGTAGTGTACATATCTTTGTGCCTGCATGTGGTGGGGACGTTGCAGGACCTGCCTTTGCCCCTTTGGGAGTGCTTAGACCCATTGATAAGGGACAGATTGCACTAAAATACTCTACCTGAGTGCAGCATCCCCATATCAGTTTAATATATAATACAGTTTAAATAAAATATGTTTTTAACACACGCATCATAAAATACAGCAGTTGGGTAATACTTTGAAAGTGACCAAAGTTATTGGTCCATCAGGTTACTCAGAGTTGACTTGCTGAAGACGAGTTAATTTAGCTTATATAGCTCCGGCTCAATTTTCCATCTTTTGTAGATGAAACACGTTTCTCTGGAAAATTGCCTCATTTCAGTTGCACAACAAATGTCTCTTTAAAATCCACATATAATAAAATCATTGCTTGTAATTCCACTGCTACAGTGTGAGTAACCTGTCCATCCAATCAGTCGGTCTCTTCCACTCAGCCTTATCAGGGTCTCTGACACAGAGAGACAGATAACCATTCACATTCACACCAATGGGCAATTTAGAATTACCAGTTAAACCAGTGGTTCCTTAAGTGGGGGCGCAGAGCCATTGCAGGGAAGGTATGGTATAAATAAAAAAGAAAGATTACTTGGACACTGCTAGCATAACGGACAGGTTTTTGACAGAGCTCCCACACAAATGCAAAGCAAAAGATGAAGCATCTCCAAATATGCTTCCAAACTAAACAGTAGAAAATATGGTGAAGCATATGCCAGGGTAGGTATCCCCGACAGAATTAGTTTCCCCTGCCTCGCGAGCACGCGCTAGGGTGTCCAAATCACGGACAAACCAGTATCCCACATTCTTGATTTTTAGTTCACAAACACTTCTTATAATGACTAACTACTCCTGAAATATTGGAGACGTTAGCTCTTTATACAGTAAAGTTACAGTAATCTCAGGCTGACCCTGCTGCAATTTGTTCCCCCTGTTATGTTCTTAAACCCATTTTGCACAGAGAGGCACTTGTTGAAAAATGTATTGATAGCAATATTGAATATTCTTACATTGTGTCTTATGGGAAAACAAAAAAAAAATCAGGAAAAATACAAATAAATGCATTGCTCATCCTGTAGTGGGGGAAGTATTGTAAGACCTGGGACTCCATGTGAAAACAGAGTGTAGTTCTGTTAACTGAGATAAGTGTATTGTTTTTAGATTAAAACACAAAATAAAACTACATACTTGAAATCCCTTTGGTATCTTGTAGAATTGAATATTATTTATTTTATTTCTGTTGAAATCACAGCAGCATAGTTGGTGAGTTTCAATAATCCTCCTGACAATGGCAGCATTCTCAACATCCAGCAGCTTACCGTTAGGGGACAGGCTTTGGTTCAGGCTTTTTTAAAGCGTTTTTAGATCTTTCAACAAAGAATGTGTGCTTCTAAAAAAAAAAATTTTTTTAAAAATGAGGCTTTATTTGAAAAGGCTTCATCTTCTTTAAGAAAACTTGAGTTCTTCACATGTAGCCAAAAAAAACCCAAATCTAATCCTTTTAGGTTTGTTTGGTTTGGGTTTTATTAAAAAAAAAAAAAAGTATTTATATTATATTGATCGAGAAATTTAAACAAACAATGTTGTTTTAACCAAAACAGTCAGCTGTTATCCTCTATGTTAAATAACTACACACACACATATGTGTGTGTGTAGTTATTTAACATAGAGGATAACAGTATTGCTAACCATCCACACCTGCTTCGGTTGGGTATTTTCACATCGAGATCAAATGATATCAAACATTTCAGTTGTTATTAAATATTGTAATTAGTCAGTGACTGCTCTACTGTTACTAAATACTTCACTGATCAGTCCTTTCATGCACAATTTTATTCGCGAATAAATAAATGTGTTTGCAGATGTGTCCGGTGAAAGCAGTCAAAGTGGAGCCCAGTTCCAGGGTCGCCCCAGTGAGGTCTGGTCCCAGTGGCAGAATCAACATCACTCCCAGCAGACTGGGGAACAGCACACACACCCCAACCCTAGCCAGACAGAAGTCTTCCAGGTAATGCTGAGGCAGACTGTCCTGCTGCTGTTTAGTTGGTCAGCCTTCCAGCTGCAGTCCGTCCAGCTGCTGGCTGCTGACCAGTGTACACAGACATGTGGTATGTCTGATAAGGGCAGTGTCCTCTGCAAACCTCTAACCTCTGACACTCCATCCCTGTGTGTCTCTGCAGGACATGTTACCCATGGCTGGAGATCCCACTCAAGGAACAGCCAACTATAACATCGAGGACTTTGCTGATCTTGGGATGTTCCCTCCCTTCTCTGAGTAATATCTGCCTTTTCTCCATCTTGCTCCTGCTCAGAACTGGACTGATGTATGCATTTATCTCATGTTCTGTCTCGTTTTCTGTATAGCTAAATCACCAACACAGCCATGTTAGTCACGATGAATGTCTGGGTGGACATCGTCATTTGCACACATACAAACGTACAGTGCACTGTTGTTTAGGCTCCAGGGTCTGCAGTATGTACCTGTGAACATGCACATACCTCATCGCTGCGGAGAGGCGCCTCGTCGTCAGGCGTAAAGAACATTATTCTGCTTTTTGTTTGCTCTCAAAAAGTGTCTAAAACTGCTTTCTGCAATTATCATTATCAAAACCAGATTACAGGTACATCTGTCAGAAATAATTGCTATTATTATATTAGATTTTATACTTCCTATCTTACAGACTTGTGTGTAAATGGTCATTACTGACACAAGCTTTAACTGCATCCATGTGGAAGATCTATAAATTGGGCTGCGATGTTACTCACTGGTTAACAAAGTCCAGCACTCTTCCTATCTTCGGTTAAGTAATAAGCAAAGTATCAATCTGATTTTGAGTACGCTACATACCCGTTATTGGCCAGGTCACATTTTTTCTTCCTTTTTTTACTCTTGTGAGGACCATAATTTATAAAATCAGCATCTTGTTGTGCTTGTCATGACTTGAAATTAGTAACTGAGACCAGAATCTCACAGGGGAAGTGTTTATGCTGAATTGGCAGTTCAAGGGAAATGAAAGCCTTTTTCCCGTAGACTTCTACACATTCTTGATTTGTTTTGTCATCAGGGTGGTCACCCCAACTCTTGGTTATTAGGAAAAAATGGAAGTGTCTGGCATTTCTGCACTGCCTCCGCTTTTGAGATCCGGAGCCTGTGGTCATCTTTTATACAGTGTATAATGGTGACATGGAGTTTCTACACCAGCGTTGCAGTAACTTTAACTGGGCTGCACAGTTGGTCTGTTTGCCTCAGTTTCATGTATCACTATTTAATATGACAGAGGAGATGTTTTCAGTGCCAGACAAGTGGCAGAATCCCAGATTGCATAAAGGGTTGACGATGTCCACCTCCATCTGTCTGAAATGGCCTCTTGCACATCATTACTGACTCTGCCAAACAGCAGCCGGAGATGAGACGCTCACCTCCAGTTGATGCTGCAAACACTCTCTCCATCAACCTTATTGTATTACCTATATGTAGTGATGTCGTAATCTCTAGAAAGAAAACTTGATGCGCCCATAGAAGGATTCTCTGTATACATGAAACAAAATTTTTTACAAAAAAATCTCATTGCAGAAAGTTGCTAAGGCTTGAAGTGCACTTCATGAAGCTAACTGCTAATCACACCAGCCTGCTTTAAAAAGGGAAAAACCGCCATACCGTCCTAGCAAAGCGCAGTATAATCCAGTGTATTTGGTGTTCTTCAGCTCTCGCTACTTGAATTTATGACTTTATAATCTTTTCAACGATTAAGAGACTGACTAAAACTTTGTAGTGGGGGAGCTTTTACATGCTAGATTGTATAATGTCTCAGACGGATGAGAGAACCTTCAAACATCCTTTTGCTAAAGATCTCAAATTGATGTTTTTTTTTTGTTTATGTTGTTGTAAATAATGTGATTTTTATGTCGACTCGTGTTACTTTCACACAGTACATTTTTTGTGTAGGTTTTAATGATATCGTGTCCAATGTGAGTGCATATTTAACTATTGGTATTTAGTTGGTAGATTAATTGTACATTGAGTTCTAGAGCTGTATAAAATGTGTAAATGTGACCCATAATTTTTGTGTAACAAATTGTGCTTGTGACAATAAATTCTTATTGGTTATGTGGCTTTCGTTAGAGGTTCAGTCTTTCATCATTCAGAAGTCACTTTGCTCCTAACTCTTATCTTAATAATTTCATCACAAAATAAACTTTAAAGATTTTTATATACTTTAAAACTCTCATTCAATAATAAAGAGTTATCATCTAAGTCATAAGTGAAACTGAAAGATTCATGCAAATAACGAGATGTCGATCACCCTTTCAAGATCTTTCTCTGTATTTCTAGTCCCTTTCACTCTTGGAGTCAGTTTGCTGAAGCCCACTCAGTTACAGGCGACCAGACTGGGGTTGGTTTTATTTTAGCCACATCCTAAATGGGATAATTTAAAGGTTAGCATTGGAAATACAGATTAGGACCATAATTATATTCCTAAACAAAAGGAATGAGTGAACAGAAGCAAAGAAAATCACTCCTCACCTTCATCTCCTTCCTGATGCCATATCTAGTAGTGACTCCGAAAAACTCTAGACACGGTAGACAACAACAAAACTGGGCAATAATTAGTGTCTGTCTGCTACAACTCTAAAGCAGGTACAGTTGCTACCACTATTACACGGCCCTATGGAACTGCTGCTCCAACACTGGTTGCTGCACAAGAGGAAACTGGCTACTCACAGACCTGGACGGAGAACGTAAAAAACTAAAAATCCACACACGACTGGGATTGAGCACCACTGAAGACAAGTTCTAACTTGCACAGCATGTCACAGTCGGTGACAGTTCTGTAGTTACAGTGCTTTTTTTTTTGTACACAACCTGAATCAACTGGTGGGATACACTTGGGTAAGTTCCTCAACATGCACCAGAAAGATCTCTCGAAATTGGTCCGGAACTGAGTTCATTTCTTTAGAGACAAAGGAGCCCTCAGCCAAAGCTAAGGTTCCTTCCTGTTCCTCAGTGTCCACAGAAGGTTTGGTGACACCTTATAAATAGTGCTAGATGTTCCTGAGCAGATCTTATCCAGGCTTTTATACTATTCCATGCCTTGTTGCCATTCTTTTGGCAAAGCTGCCAATAAAAATTGACAGTTTCCCTCGGTCATGAGAAATAAAGTGAAAAATACATCCGTGATACATTATATACACGCTAGTCCAACTTCAGTAACCCTACAAACGACACTGCTTTTTAGTTTTCTGTCTTCATTTATGTTGGAAGTGATAGCAGAGCTGTACGTTTGACCTTTTCAGTAATCTCTCAGTCAGAACATGCTATATCATGTTTAGGTGGAAACTAGCGAGCTAACTTCCTGCTAATTTCTAACTCTGTTAAGTTTAATCAATTCTGTTTTCATGGATGCCTGGATGTTAAACTTAATTGTTACAACTGGTAAAGCAGCAATGCTGATCATTTTATTTAAGATGCAAGAAATTAGACAGTTTTTAACTCTCAGTTATGCCGCCATGTTCGTTTGACTTTGGGACCTTTGGGACGGAGTTTGGACCCGGAAACGGCTAATGACATTAAACCTAAAGACCAGATACACCTTCAGACAGTGTGGTGTTCTATGCTAGCCGCAAACAGTGCTCAATAGTGCTCAAACACATGTTCAATAGTACGTGCTGTTGTTTTCTTTACAGAATATTCAATATAGCTATCAATACATTTTTTCAAAAAGTGCCTCTTTGTGCAAAATGGGTTTAAAAACACACACAACTGTAGGATACTGTTTGTGTGTGATTTGGACAGCCCAACGTTTGCTCCTGACGCAGGGAAACAAATTGCAGCAGGATCACATAACTACTGTATAAAGAGCTAACATCTCCAATATCTCAGGACTAGTTAGTCATTATAAGAAGTGTGTGTGAACTAAAAATCAAGAATGTGGGATACTGTTTGTGTGTGATTTGGACAGCCTAGTGCGTGCTCCCGATGCAGGGGAAACTAATTTTGTCGGGGATACCCACCATGGCACTAGGGCTGGGTATCATCACTGATTTCTAAAATTAAGTTCGATTCAATTTTGACTCAGAAAGTCAATATTATAACATATAATTCTGATCATTTATCAGTAATCACACTTGTGAGACTTTATCAGAGGTGTGAGCATCACAGCAGATGGTTTTGTTCCAAAGTAACTGAGAATAAATGTCTTGATGCATTCTCAATCATCCAGGTAAGTAAATCTCCAAAGGTTGATTCTGTTCATCTGGACGTGGCGTTTTCAGTGGGAGAAATGTTTCGTCACTCATCCAGGTGACTTCTTCAGTCTCAGCTGACTGCAGATTTCCCCAACCTTATAAACAGTACATTTGCATAATGACCGAAACCAGCCCACTGAAGGGACAATGGGCTGTGAGGTCAGTTTCTACATGATTATGCAAATTCTTATGACCATTGATCAACAACCACTAATCAAAGACCAATAAGCAAATGGCCATGAGTACCATTCACAGAGAGTTGGGGAATCTAAGTAGGCTAACCTGCCACTTTTCACATCGTCCCTGGTGAATTGTGAATTTGACATGTTGGTCCACCGAGTTAATGTGATCCGTGAATTGTGGTACTTCCTGAGATTTGATTTTCACCCAGGTGTCATCCACATACCTGAACCAATGACTTGGTGGTGTTCCAGGGTAGGATAACAAAGCCTGTTCTTGAAGTACACTGAGAGAGAGAGAGCTGTGCAAGAAATGTGATTTTATTATGGTTGAAGTTAAACAGCCAAAGTAAGAAGGAATTATTAAAGATGTTTTATTAAATGTGAAGAGTAGTTTTGATCATCTTTTGCTGCTGGTTCAGTGAGTTTTGGTTGGAGAGTAACAAAACCTGCAGCATCAGAATCTGTGAGGTGTCAGCTTTCAGCTGTCGGGTGAGAAAGTTGACATCTCACAGATTCTGATGCTTTAACCTGAGATTCTGGCATTTCTGGCAAAATACATATATATTTAAAACTCGATTCAGGATTTAATGAGTCTATATCGCTTTACTCAAGATAAAATCAATTTTAATCAGAAAATCGATTATTGGAACCCAGCCTTTGGTTTGGAAACATATTTGGCGATGCTTCATCTTCTCCTTTGCATTCGTGTGGGGGCCCCGTCAAAAACCTGTCCATTATGCTAGCAGTGTCCAAACATACTTTTTTTGGCTCTGTGGCCCTGACACTCACCCTGGGTGGGGGCAGTGGTTCACCTTAGCTTAACCTGTTTTTTTTGTTGTTGCTTTTTTACATAATATTGCATTTTAATTGGACTTTTTTTTTTTACCCATATATATACATTTACATTTAGTTTGACATTTCACTTTTGACCACGACTGTTTTACTTCACACCAAACTTTGACTAACAATCCGTCTGTCACAGGTACTGAGGAAATGGTACATACAAAATTGTAGTCTGGTTGGTACTCTACACAAGCAATGCATAAAAGTTCAAATACTGACATAAATCAAAAATGCACTTCCTGAAGTCCTAAAAGCCATGAAACATACTGTGGGTAATATATTTTAAATGCCTGGAGTGTGCTTCCCAAGAAAATTTTACCACATTCTGTCAGGTAAGCATTGAATGCCAAAGCTTGGATATGTTTTTCTAAACACAAAGCGGCATCTCTTGGCACCTTTTTGCACTTCAACACTTTTTTCTGTCTGTTCTCTTCAACTGGAAGGTGGTTTGACAAGAAATACTTTCTCACATTCCTCTCTGACACAGCATGTACTCCGATTAGCTTCTTAAATTCCCCTCTGACATTTGCTATGCTCTGCAGCATTTGTGATGAACTGACAGAGCAGAGGTAGGGAGACAAATTTAATCTTAAGATGTCTTCATTTTGCATGTACATGCTGCCGTCACCTGGCGCCGTTCCATATCCGCTGTTTAACTGCCATTAGCTGATAACAGGTGAGATGGCATCTATTTAAAAAAGTCCCAACTCAAGTGTTGTAAATAGCATTTGCATGGCATCTGGCTTCTTTCTACTGCCTCGCCTTGGGCGCTGAAATCATTACTGAGACACTCTGCCGTGCTGCATGCATCCGAGTGTGTGTTTGAGATAGTGTTCAATTTGCATAAGCCACTGAAATGTTATGCAGTAAGTGGTTGTGTGCGTGTACACTGTGGTTGGTGGAGCATAGCTGCATTCTTCTCTGCAGTCAGTATGTCTCCATGCTGACAGGTCTTTCTTAAATCACCTTGCTGTGAATCTCATCCAAATTCACTGACAACAATATTTGAACTACGGAGAAATGGAGAGAAAAATCCACTTTGCCCACCAACACTGCATCATATTTACCTGGTGTCTCCATTTTCCACTCATCTGCATCCTTCCTTTGTATTATCCTCATATTAGAATTATCAAGTGTACTATTGAAGCTCAGTGGAACCCGTCCGTAGGTTCTCTGTAAACAGCGATGCATCATTTTGCCTAAAGTATTTGCTCGTCTGCCTTCACACACACACGAACTTGAGCGACATGTGAGTCTTAATCCTAAAGGTTTAATATGATTCTAGACCACACTATGCAGCTATAACAGCTTTAACTCTTCTGGGAAGGCTTTCCAAAAGATTTAGGAGTGTATTTATGGGATTTTTGACCATGCTTCCAGAAGCACATATGTGAGGTTAGAAAAATGAGTGTTGTTACCAGTCAGTTTGAGGGTTACAACAGAAAATTATATATTTATTGTTCTCACGTGGTATCAGACGGGATTATTTTAACAAACGAAGGACATTTTGCCTGATAATTTTTATCCTTCTGTAACTTTACTGTATAAAGAGCTAAAACCTCCAAAGTGTCAGGAGTAGTTAGTCATTATAAGAAGTGTTTGTGAACTAAAAATCAAGAATGTGTGATTCTGTTTGTCTGTGATTTGGAGAGCCCAGCACGTGCTCCTGACACAGGAAAAACAAATTCTGTCGGGGATACCTACCTTGGCATGACAGCTGTTGTGCAAGGTGAAGCCAAAGACAAGATATGCTTCATCAACATATCTTGGAGCCCCGTCAAAACACCTGTCCATTATGCTAGCAGTGTCCAACCCTTTTTTTTCGCCATTCATACCGTGCCTCCCGTGCAATGGCTCTGTGCCCCACCTAAGGAGCGTGCCTCACACTTTGGGAAGCACTGCATTAAGGGAAGTACCCTAACAGACTGCATCTACAGCAGCATAACTCAAGGATGACTCAGGGTTACGTGATCCAGCCCAAATTATAATTAGTGAAATTAACTCTTTAAAATTATTAAAACCTTAATGTTAACAAACTCAAAGAAAAGTGCTACAGCTACTGTTCACTTTTTTCAGAGCCTCTCTTACAGGGAGGACTGTGTAGCCCTCCAACAACTTAGGCATGAAAACCGTGAATTTTACTTTTTAGAGGTAACATTTGGATTTGTAGCTGGGAGGCAATCAATATCAGAATGGATTTGGATTTGATGCCTCATTATTTCAGTCTTAGTTTCAGGGTGTTGGTCAGTGTTACTCCTCATAGGCTCTTGTTAAACTTACAAACCTGTATATTTCCCAAGCTATGTACAAAACAGTTTATTTATACTAACTTTGATTTATAGTAAGGGGGATAATTTGATATTACTCTGAATATCAGTAACCAGCTTGCTTACATAGGATTCTGGCAATCTGTACAAACCAAATATGAAATTTGATTTGCTTATCAAAAGAATTACATTTGGAAGTTTTGAGTTCTTTTAAAAACTCCCCAGGTCTTGCTATGAACTCTATCTAGTATTTCTTTCTTTTGCAGCAATTAAACTTCCGTGAAAGCTGTGATTACTCATGAAAAGCCTGTGATCCCTGTGTGACAGCACATGGAAGGTTGGACGTGCCTCGACTTACTGATCGCAATTATGCTATTACAAAGTGCAGCTAATGTCATGAGGCAGCCTGCAGACTGGGGCCTTTTTATAACAGCATCAGTTTTTTGTTTTGCTCTGCGTCCTTGATGCTTTTAGAGCTAATTGATTCTGATTAACAGGCCTCCTGTCAGCAGGCTGATAGTTTTGGGGGGAAAAGTCAACAAAGGCTGGTCTTGTTCTCTTTGTTCTGATGCCTGCTTTTAAGCTCTATGACTCTTTTGTTAAGCTGACTGCTCCACAGGCATCCAATTATACCCAGTGTTACTGACTCCAGTCATTATATTCATTATACCATGGCTCTGTTGGTGGCTTCTTGAACATAAAAGTTGTGTGACTGTCATAAGAAAATTGTTAAGCCTTTGACTTTCTTGTGACATTGGCCACCGTCACAAAAGGGATCAGAAATATTCTGATGAACTATATTTTCGGTCTCGACAGGTGATGTCATCAACAATGACACAAGCAAGAGGCAACAAGGGTCAGGCCAGTCAGACTGCCTGACAACATTGTGCCTGTGTTATAGCCCACTCTCTTTGGTGAACCTTTTCCTAGTTCTGCACCGCCATGAAGACACAAAAACAGTTTCTGTAGGTATTGTCTGTTTTTTTTAAATATAAGTCAAACTCTGTGTCAAAACAAGAGCCACAGATGAACCACAGTTACCATGTTGCTATGCAGTTTATTCTTTTTAGTTTATTTCAGCATAATCTACACTGATGAGCTCTGGATTTTGTTTTCACTTATACAGATCAAAAAGGCAACATTAGAAAGATAAAGGTGGACTTACAGTCGGGGGAAAATGATTTGAACCCCAGCTGGTTTTGTAAGTTTGCCCACTAAGAAAGAAATGATCAGTCTGTTTCAATGGTAGGTTTATTAAACAGTGAGAAAGAGAACAATCACCAGAAAAAATCTAGAAAAATGCATTTCAAAAATATAAATTAATTTACACTTTCATGAATGAAGTATTTGATCTCCTATTAATCAGCAAGATTTCTGGCTCCTGGGTGTATTTTATACAGGTAACGATATTGGGAACCTTCTCAACTCGTTATCTGTATAAAAGACAGTTCATAGAAGCAATCAGTCTATCCAGATTCCAAACTCTGCACCATGGCCAAGACCAAAGAGCTTTTCAAATATGTCATGGACAAGATTGTGGCCCTACACAAGGCTGGAATGGGCTACAAAAACATCGCCAATTAGCTGAGTGACAAGGTGACAACAGCTGATGCAATTATTTACAAATAGAAGAACCATAAAATAACTGCCAATCTCCCTCAGTCTGCAGCTCCATAGAAAACAGTTGGTAACACAGTACGCTATGAAGGACTGAAATCCTGCAAGGTCCCCCTGCTCAAGAAAGCACATGCACAGGCTGTATGAAGTTTGCCACTGAATATCTCAATGATTCAGAGGAGGACTGAGTGAAAGTGTTGTGGTCAGATGAGACCAAAATCAAGCTATTTGACCTCAGCTCAACTCACTGTGTTTGGAGAAGGAATGCTGTAAATGACTCCAAAAACACAGTCCCCACCATCAAACGTTATGCTTTGAGGGTGTTTTTCTGTCAAGGGGACAGGACAACTGCTCCGCATCAAAGGGAGGATGGATGAGGCCATGTACCGTCAAATCTTGGGTGAGAACCTCCTTCCCTCAGCCAGGGCATTGAAAATGGGTTGTGCATGGGTATGCCAGCATGACAGTGATCCAAAACACACGGCCAAAGAAACAAAGGATTGGCTCGAGAAGAAGAATATTAAGGTCTTGGAGTGGCCTAGTCAGTCTCCAGACTTGCCTCCCCACTCAAAGGCCAACAATCAAGCAATGAAGACACAGGTGCCAACTTGAGGTACTGGCGAGTGACCTGTGACGTCAGTAACCTTGTCAAAGTCATCATTAATCCAATGTACAGTCTTACTTCACCACAAAGTTGGCGCCCCTGTTCACGGGCACCCTCCGGGCAACATAGACGCTCAGGAGGGTCTATGTGGCAACATAGAACCTGCATTCTTTTCCTCATCAATGATTTTTTACTTTCATCTTATTGCTCCTTCATAATATCTCCAAAACTGCAGCTCTTGTTGGGAGTTCCTCGTATGCAGTGGTCAACCAGCAACAGGGTCATGGATGGTCAGGGTTCACTGATGCATGTGGGCAGTGAAGACTTGCCCTTGTGGTCTGACCCGACAGATGAGCTACTAAAGCTTAAATTGTCAAAAAAAGTCAATTGTGGTTTTGACGGAAAGGTGTCACAATACACAGGGTATCACAGTCAATTGCACATGGAGCTGCAGACCAGTCAGTGTGCCCATGCAGGGCTCTGTCCACCCCTGAAAACATCAACAATGGACACATGAGCTTCAGAACAGGCAGTCAGAGTGTTATGCCTGCCTGCTCCCCTTTACTGTGTGTTTTAGCATTTTAACATTTTAATGAAACCTAGAGAAGACAGTTATATCTGGGAAAACTACCACTACCAAGATGAGATAGGACTCCTCTTAACAGGGAAACAAGGATTAACTTGACACAGGAGCACAAGACAGATCAACTGAGACATTTAAATCTAAATTAAAGTGTCTGTAGAAATATAAATATACAATTTATTTTTTCAGTAGAGTGCTTTATTGTAAATATTTTACCTCACATCCGCGGCTAACTTATCAAGCAGTGACCTCAGCATCCTGCTCCCTGTGAGTCCTCCTGGAAAAATCCCCAACCAAATCTAATCTCTAAAAAGTTCTTTTAAGATATTTTCCCCTCAGGCACCGGCTGTCTCTGTGTAAGCAAAACACCCGAAAAAAGACATTAAACAGGCTTGAGATCTGTCAGGGGATTGATATAATAAGCCAAAGTTAACACAGTCATAACCCCTTCTGCTACAAATGGAGCAATCAGCAGGGTTCAGCAGCAAATCGTTCTTCCACACACCACCCAGCTGTTGGACACATTTTCAGGAATACAATCTTCTTATGTAACACACTGGAAGCAGCAAACTGTTTTTATAAATTATTTCTTATGAAGAAATGCATTTGCACAATGATTCTGTCACTGGGTAAGACAGATTGTGCTACTTGACCTGACATCAGTAAGCAATATTCAGACATTCACCCTTTGTGTAATTTAATATTTTATTCATGTTTTAATATTTAAACTGGTTTCTTTAATGGGGAAAAATGGAGCAGTCTCCAGCTCCCTTTTCAATCTACTTCTAGAATTGAATATAAATGTAAAACACTTCAGCAGCACATCATACAAAATGCAGAAGCAGACGCTAAAATCATTTTGGTTCAAATGACATTCATTTGTCAGATTTATGAGGACAACTACACTCAATTTCTCAATAATAACTAGAATGTTTCTTTCTCACCATGATGACATTTATTTCAACTTATAACACATTTTTGTGAATACTTAATACTACAGTTTATAAGAAGCTTTTCTCGTGATGTGGCTAGGCCGGCTTTTTCACAAGTGATAAGTGCTTATCAGCTGTCCACCTGTCACAGCATTATGGGGTATGTCAGAATCATTAATAACAGCTCTCACAGTGTGTTTGTAAATTACAAACAATTCAATGTTATTTATACAGCTCCAAATCACAACAAAAGTCGCCTCAAAGTGCTTTATATTGTAAGGTAGATCCTACAATAATACATACAGAGAAAAACCCAACAGTCATATGACCCCCTATGAGCAATCACTTTGGCGACAGTGGGAAGGAAATCTCCCTTTTAACAGGAAGAAACCTCCGGCAGAACCAGGCTCTGTGGTTGGGGTGAGAGAAGGAAGATACGACAAAAGACATGCTGTGGAGGAGAGACAGAGATTAATAACAAGTACGATTCAGTGCAGAGAGGTCTGTTAACAGTGAGAAAGGTGACTGAAGAAGAAATACTCAATGTATTATGGGAATCCCCCAGCAGCCTACACCTATTGTGGCATAACTAAGGAAGGATTCAGGGTCACCTGGTCCAGCCCTAACTATATGCTTTAGCAAAAATTAAAGTTTGGAGTCTAATCTTAAAAGTAGAGATAGTGTCTGTCTCCTGAATCCAAACTGGAAGCTGGTTCCATAGAAGAGGGGCCTGAAAACTGAAGGCTCTCCCTCCCATTCTACTTTTAAATACTCTAGAAACAGCAACTAAGCCTGCAGTGTGAAAGTGAAGAGCTCTAATGGTATGGTAGTATAAGATCATTATTCAAGGCCTTTTATGTGAGGAGCAGGATTTTAAATTTGAATCTGGATTTTACAGGAAATACGGAAATCTGTTCTCTCTTTCTAGTCCCTGTCAGTACTCTTGCTGCAGCATTTTGGATTAACTGAAGACTTTTCAGGGAGTTTTAAGGACATCCTGATAATAATGAATTACAGTCGTCCAGCCTAGAAGTAATAAATGCATGAACTAGTTTTTCCAGTGTTACTCTGAGACAGGATGTTTCTAATTTTAGAGATGTTGTGGAAAGACACTGTTAAACACTGAACTGAGGTTCGGAAAAGGTGTACAGGCATATATGCTAATAATTTTTTGACATAAAGTCATGTGGTGTAAAGGTAGTAATGTTAGGAAGCACTAAGTCCTGCCTCATCTCACCTATGGTTGGTATTTTTAAATGTAAAATGAGTGCTAAACACACCTCTGTGCACCAAGATAGAAGCAGATATTTGGTGTGTTACCCAGTTCAGTCCTCTGTGCCAGCAATCTCAAATGCAAATCTGGCCTCTAAATAATTAGGGAAGTGTGAAATAATAAATTGTGTATGTGCATATATGACATGTCTGCTTTCATTCTTGACAAGTAATTGATGATGTTAGGATTATTTGTGAAAACTAATCTTCTTTGTTTTTATTTTTCCTCTCTGGATGGATTATGTCATAGGTCGTTCCATGTTTTCACCATTTGTGGATGATATCTCTCACTGTGGTTCGCTGGAGTCCCACAGTTTTAGAAATGGCTTTATAACCTTTCCAAGACTGAGCGATCTTAAATACTTTGTTTCTCATATGTTGCTGAATTTCCTTGGATCCCAGCATATTATTTCTAAATAATGTGCTGGACGACTCTTGGTCACATTAAATCTTCCTGCCAGAGGTGGGACCAAGTCATTGTTTTGCAAGTCTCAAGTAAATCTCAAGTCTTTATCCTCAAGTCTCGAGTCAAGTCTCAAGTAATGTCAGGAAAGTCAGAATCGACTCTCAAGTCACTGGTGTAAAAGTCCAAGTAAAGTCACAAGTCTGAAACTTTGAATTTCAAGTTCTTTCGAATTAAAAAAAAAGAAAAAAAAAGAATGTTACAATTATATGCTAAATGTAAATATTAGACCATGTGTTTTTTAAATCTGCGTTTATCTCAACACATGACGAAACAAGTGAACTTAGAAAATATACTCATTTTATTGGTGGTATTTAAAATCTGGTTAATTTGATTGGCTGTGCTACAGATCACGCACACATACGTACGAAGTGTGGTTTGAATTAATTAATTAATGGTGCACACTTTCTATATAATATGCGTGTTAAATTTTAGATTTGGGGTGAAGCATCAAGTCTTTTCGAGTAAACCGGTTCAAGTCCAATTCAAGTCCCAAGTCCTTGGTGTAAAAGTCCAAGTCGAGTCACGAGTATTAGAACATTTTTTTAAGTCAAGTCTGAAGTCATAAAATTACTGACTCAAGTCTGACTCGAGTCCACGCCTCTGCTTCCTGCTACCTTAGACCAACATCAAAATGCCTATAAAGCAAATAGGTCCACTGAGGACGCTGTAAATGCACACTGCTATGACCCTTCTTGACTGGAGGCAAACATACTGTATACTGTATACTGTACACACCCCCTTAAGCTCAAATTTGAGCACAAGAGCACCACAAGGCCACGTGCTTAGCCCCACCTTCTATGCCAGCTACACTTATGGATGTACACCTATGAACCCCACGAGGACTGTCATAAAATTTGCAGATGACACAAATATTGCAGGACTCATCACTGATGACTGAATGATGACCCTGCATATAGAGAGATCTACAGATTAATAGAGTGGTATGCAGCCAACAATCTCTCACTAAATATTAAAAAGAACAAAAGATTTACTAATAGACTTGAGCCAGAAATGGGGGGGAATCACCTACCTATTTTATCTGGAGCAATGGAGGTTGAAAGCATCCTTATTTTTTAAATTTCTCTGCATTGTGGGTGTATCTTCAGTGTATCTACTGATGCTGGGCCAGCTTGTTGTGGTGAAGAGAGAGCTGAGTGGGATAACAGAGCTTTCAATTTATTGGTTGATCTACATTCCTATGGGTAGTGACTGAAAGAACAACATTGTGGATTTACATGGTGGAAATGAGCTTCCTCTAAAGCAGGTGTTTGGGCTCTTGATGGTGAGAGAGAGTGAGGATTTTAGTCATAAACTCTGGTTGCATCTGACTAGGATCCAGGCCCCACTGCAGACAGAGGACACATTGGAGAGATCACATTTCTCGACTGGTCTGAGAACGCTTCAGTGTCTCCCCCACATGAACTGGAGGAGGTGGCTAGGGAGAGGAAGGTGCATGTCAAAGTATAAACCAAGTCACATTGTTGACAGAACTGCCAGTAAATCCACGAGAAGGGATCCTTTTTTCTATTTTTATCTTTTCTCTGGTTTTCACAGATTCTCATTCTGCTTCTGGGCATCATCACAGCTCAGATTACTGCTCAGGTGGAGTGTTTGTTTAAGTTTGTATCTAAACAAGGTTTTACAGTATTATTAAATACCATATGCATCTATTTTAAAGATATGAAATTCAATTCAATTTTATTTTCTTTATATAGCGCCAAATCACAAGAACAATCAAATTTTGGAAGGACCTTACAAAGTCCAAATTTATTATATGGCACTTTTAAAAACAACAGGTGTTGACCAAAGTACTGTTCAATAAAATGGAAAAGGCAATAAACATACGAAGAAAAAAAAACAGAAGAGAAGAGAAAAGAATTAAATCATAAAAAGAATAATAGTAACAAACTCATTATGAATCAAAAGCCAGAGAATAAAAATGGGTCTTTAAGATACTTGCATAAGTATCCAGTGTTGGGGAGGACCTGATAGGCAAAGGTAATATTTGGGAGCAGTCACAGCAAATGCCTGGTTTCATCTGTGTTTAGTAAAGCAAAATATAAAGGAAACAAAAGTGATTTTAGTGATGGACAGAAAAACACAAAATCCCACACACAGCGTGGGATCACCAAGTGTGTAAAAGGCGAGATCTTTGCAATTCTACACACTGTTTTGCCTTATAGCGCAAAATATAAATAAATGAAGGGCGGCTGAGGATTTTTGGATGTGTGTGTGAATAGTTTTCTCTCTTTTTTCAATAAAGAATTTTTTTCTTAAAATATTCCACGGCTTTTTGTTTTTGACAACGCAGGATATCCGGTTGTACCGGAAAACCGGCTTGTCACCATTCAAGAGAAATGGCTGCTTTCTTTATTGCAGTATATCTGCAACAAAGCTTGACGTACAGCAAGTAGTCTTTTCAAAGGGTAGAACTGTGCTATTGAGACCAGTAGTGGCAAAGTTTAGTGCTGTAAAGTAATATAAACGTAAATGTTGCATCGCAATTTCCGTGAGTTTTGCTGTGAGCCACCTGTTCGCCGGCTAGCAAGTAGCTGCAAAGCCGAGACGTCGCTCAGCCCGTCTTCCAGCCCCGCCACGGTCTGTTAATGGTACACCTGATCTCGAAGCATTTCCGAACCGAGTGTTTTGTTTTAGCCTAAGTTGGTAAATCAGGTAACCCCGGGCCTAAATGCCAGAACAAGGCCCCAGGATGAATGGGTTTTCTATCGGTGAGCTGTGCTGGCTGTTCTGCTGTCCGCCGTGTCCGAGTCGCATCGCGGCCAAACTAGCTTTCCTTCCACCGGAGCCCACGTATTCCATGCACACCGACGCTAACGGGGTGACCAGCTTACATTTAACCGAACGGGCGGACTGGCAGTACTCCCAGCGTGAGCTCGATGCAGTGGAAGTGTTTACCACTAGAAGCAGCCGGGGAAACCGGGTAGCATGCATGTTTGTGCGCTGTGCTCCGAACAGTCGCTACACGCTGCTGTTTTCCCACGGTAACGCTGTGGACCTGGGGCAGATGTGCAGTTTTTACATCGGCCTCGGCTCCAGGATAAACTGCAACGTGTTCTCCTACGACTATTCAGGCTACGGAGTCAGCACCGGCAAGCCTTCCGAGAAGAACCTGTATGCGGACATCGAGGCAGCCTGGCAGATGCTGAGGAACAAGTGAGTATAACGCATCAGTGTGTGGCTCAGACAATACCCTCAACCGTGTGCTGAGATGACGGCTAAATACGGCTAAATACGGCTAAAATGAAACCGAGAAGTTGCCGGTGTTCTGAGAAACCATCCCACTTTGGCAAATCGTCCTACCCATATTATAATTAGACGGCTACTTAACACCAATCCAGCCCCTAACCCTAACCATAAGAAATATTCACAATGGGTTAAAAATATAAAGTAAAATTGTTTTTTGTTTTGTACGCATGCGCAGCTTTTGCGCAGAAATAATGGGTACGATGGTTTGCGAGGTAGGACGGATTCCCAGAAAACCAGTGGATTACATGGCTCAATATTAGTCTTTGCTATGAAGTGACTTATTGCGGAATTTATTATTATTATTATTATTGCATAGTTTAGCCAATGGCTGTTAAAAACTTCATTTCCCACGCTGTTTAGGTGCCTCCATGAAATACGTGGGCTTCATTATCTCTCTCTCTTATTATCTAGCATGCTCACTACAGGGCTAAAGAAAGGTTTGGCAGGTGCAACCATTGGAAATGGGACTCACCTGTTTTCTGCTGTGTAATCAACTGACGTGCCTCTGGTTTCCTGCTCATCGTGGTTTCTATAAATACAGTACAGTATGTTAGATGCACAGGTTTATTTTCATGGATAATTTCAACACCAGAACATGATACATACATGCAGAAGGAAAATCACAAAGATCTGCACCCTACTTTAGAAGCAGATACAATTAAAAATCACTGACATTAAAAAGGATCCAAGCTGAGTTTTATTGAACTATTGTTTTGGGTAAACTTTTGTTTACTGTACCTTTATACATACTTTTTTGAATGATGCAGGATTAATGGTCATGCACATTATCAAAGAAATTTGGCCAACATGCTAATTTAGTTGATGCTTCAAAAACAGTTTGTGTATTTGACATAAGCTGGCACTTGAAAGCAACTCTGTTCATGCTTGCTCATCTTGTGTGTTAATTGCTACACGCAAAGACTTCACCAGAGGGGTGGTCATTTTTATGTAGAGGGCTCGTGTCATGCACCACCATCAGCCTACCAAAAAAACATCCAACATTAGACACACTTAGTTTGACAAAGCTACCTTGTAGTTGATGATTGTATTGAATTTTTTTTTAACTTGTGGAGACTGAATAGTTCCTGAACAACTTTGATTTCTTTGGTCGCAAAGGTTGTTCGATGAGGCCATTTGTCTGCAAAGAGTAGCAGTCTGAGTTGGGCTGACCTCATTCACTCTCAGATTGCCATCTCAAATAATTGCTGTTTAATTTATAAATGTAGAGAGATGTTGCAATCAGTCGAAATGAGTCTGTGTCAGTGATCACAGCTTCAATGACTCAATTGGCTGCCAGATGGTTGTATTCTGATTATATTTCTATAGAACAAGAAGGTTGTTGAACGCAAACATGATAGTTAAATGAGAATTTCTGTTAAATGTGAATATCTGTCTGTGTCAACAGCAACAAACTGCTTTTATGGCAGGTCTTAGCACAATGTTGGTATGCGAATTTTGCAGCAACAAAATACCTGAGGGGAGATCACGTTATCTTATTGAACAAAACAGATACTGAAAGTTTAACTTTGATGACATAGGAGACGGCATAAATCACAATGTTATGTTATTTTGAATACTCGGTATATTGCAAAATGTTCTGTGTTTTTTCCCATGAACTAAAGTTCAAGTTTGTGCAAATAACAACATGTAAACAGAATGACTGACACTGTGAAATTGCACCTCTTAGCCAGCGCGTGTCTTACATTTGTGCAGACCTCACCACCGCTGCTGCTTCTTGGTCTGCAGACTCATGCAGACCGAGCTGGGTCGAAAGTTTTCCTCATAACTAAGCAGAGATTTTGCCTCAAAGATGACTTTATCTTTTAGAGCAAGATTTTCTCATGTGGAATGTATTTGGTCCTGAATCATGGATCCACTAAAGAAGCAATGTCCAACAGGGCAGTGTGGATGGTCTGCATGTTTGTTGTTGAGGAAATCTACAACATACGACTACTACATGCTAAAATGAGACTCTCCCAGAAGAGTGTCACTGAAGCCCTGCAGGAGGCTGTCAAGGCTTGATGGTCTTAGCTGTAGCACACAGTTTCACACACTATGGTTTATGGTGCTGCTGTAAATGGTGGAAGACAATAGTGAACCTTTTGTTTGGACCCGTTTTCAGCACAGAATAAATTCTTCTGCTGCTCATCCTGCTTCATTCCGCTTGTGTGACACTTTGAATCCAAACCATCTCCTATTAGTAGATTTTTTTAAACCCTCCAGATCCTCGTTCATAGCTTGCCTCATGCCTATGTCCATCTTCATGCTGTCTCCGCCTGCAGGACTTGCATGATAATTTACTTCTTTACTTTTTAACAGTAATAATAACTAATAAAACATATTAGATAACTCGGTGGTGGTAGGAGAGTGTTGCTGACTGGTGTTGGTCAAAGTTAATGATGGCAGCTTACCTATCAAGACAAGTTTTCCCTAGTTTTCCCATTGATGCATTAAAATTATTATTGCCATTGTGCTGTGACTCAAAAATACATTCGATGTCCAAAGCCATGGTTTCAGCTCAGACCTCTTGCTACATAAATGTGTCTGGGTGTGGACGTGCACGCGCACACACAGCTTCATGGCTGGACTTCTGTCAGTTTGGAAGTTGGGTAGTGGCTACACTTTTGTGTTGTGTGTGTGTGCGTACATTCTGACATGTACAATCTAGTGTTTGCACTAAATGTGCTTGGTGTGTTGCATGTGCTGCATTTATAATACTTGTGTGTACATATGAGACATTGTACAAGGCTCTACCTTGCACCATGCTGATTATGTTTGCAGGCACACAAAGGCCCAAAATGCCCGAGATTAGTGTGTTGTTCTTATTTTAGTGATAGCTTTAAGTGTTCTCATAGTCTATATTGTGCTTTGTGAAAGAAAAGCCCCAGTTGTACAAAGGCAGTGTCAGCTCACTAGTTTTGAAGCTGTCGTTTTAAAAAACACTTAATGACACGATGTTTTCTAAGACTGAAAGGTCTTTGTCATTTTATGGAGTTAATCTGCCATTCAAGCATGTGATAAGGAGCACTTGAGCTTGGAGCTGTGTCGTGTTTCTCACATTCTTGCTGCTCTGACTAAATGATAGGGTGTGTCTGCAGCACAATCCATGGATGCTTAAAAGCAGCATCAATTCATAAATCACAAGTTATCCTCACTCTCAATCACATACACTTGTGTTATTAACCGTTACTTTTTCATATCAAAATCTTTTAAAAGGTTTAAAAACAGTTCACCAGCCTTTGTTTTTGCTGACTATGCATA
The DNA here is from genome assembly GCA_015108515.1 of Hemichromis elongatus. Taxonomy (NCBI): domain Eukaryota; kingdom Metazoa; phylum Chordata; class Actinopteri; order Cichliformes; family Cichlidae; genus Hemichromis; species Hemichromis elongatus. The sequence continues at coordinate 32,188 of VUQR01028099.1, forward strand.
ATGCACAATGCACACACACCTCAATGAATATGTGAGTGCTTTACAATTGTTGAGCTCAAAGTGGAAAACTGACCTGACTCTGTATCCACGTTGCCACTCTCCACTGCGTTATACACTAAATTATCTGTGAGGTATTTTGCACTCATATAGAGTAAGAGGAAATATCCATTTTACATTAACCTAAAGTGGTTATAACTTTCCAGTGGTTTTATGATAATTCAGTGGATTCATTATTCAACGATGCAAAAACTGCCGATCGCATTTTTCCAACATGTTTTTGTTGAACATGCCCAAGTGTTTTTTATGTAACATTAAAATGAAGTAGCGATTTGTCCAATTTCTGATGACGAAACAAGAGAATCATTGATTAATTATCACAGAAATTAGGCGGCTAATCCATTTATCAACATCCATTTCTGGACTAAAGTTTTTGCATTTTTTGTTTCTTCATGTTTCACACTTACAGTTGTTTGATATACTTAATCACCACAAGAGGAAACTACTGTATGTCAAGAAACAGCAGATTTCATCAAACATCAGCTCTTTCATGACGTGGTGAAAAAATACAACATAGACTTCAAAGAAAATAATTTACTGTAAACTAAACTCATGTTATTTACTGTAAATAATAGCAGGTTAGTCATTAGTATACTGCAACAACATGGGAATAGAGCAGCTGCCAGAGAATTCAACATTAATGCACCAATGGTACGGAAGTGGAGGAGTTTGGTTAAAGTTTGGTTAATGCGCCTTATAACCCATTGCATGTTATGGTCTGAAAAACACGGTAAATACTACGTAAGAGTCCTTAGTGATGCGAACAGAACAACATAGAATTGGAATGAGCAGATTGGCCTGCTGTCACTGAGTAAGGATCAGAAAAATATTTTATTCAAATATCAGATCAAATTAACAATAGAAAGTCAGTTCAATGTTTGTCTGCTTGCTGTAGAATTATTTTATAGACTTGAGCGGGGTCATTACATAAATAAACAAATCAGTAATAAACACGTCTGAGGTTAATGTGCCATTTGACACGTAGTATTAATGCCACTTAATGAAAACTAAGAGCATCTAATGACATTCAGCATTTAAATGAAACATTTTATCATTCCCCAACCCTTTCAGGAGTAGCCTGCATAAAACTGCATTAATCATCAGACTGCCTTGGGGAACCTAAGCACCTGAGGAGCAGCTGTATGTTTATTCAATATCTTTTTAATCATATTTCAAGGAAAATCATTTTATGTATGGGCCTTAAGTCTGGAATTTGATTAAAGTGTCCTTTTACTTGGCCTCTAGGCACTTGGATTGTTTTGTGTAGCAGTAAGATTTTGAAGATAAAGATTTGCTTTAACAAAGATCAGTTGACTTGGCATTCTGATAATTGCTAAGTGGTGTTAATGTTCTTTGTCTTTGACGTTACATGTCTGTTCACTAGACTTTAAAAATCCAGTTCCATGAGTGGAATAAACAGCAATGTCCCAACAACTCTTTCTTTTAACTCATGATCACTGTTGATTTAACATAATTGAAGGGAGACAGTCAATCAAGAGAGTCTTGCTGGTCTCGTTAATGATCATGTTCACATCACGTGGATTGTAGTTGATAACATGCTAGTAGGGCGATATCGCCCAAAATTCATATCACAATATTCTTTAGCTGGATGGCGATATACGATATATAACTCGATATTTTTTTAAGCTATAAAGTAAGAAAAAGAGAGTTCTTAGTCAAAGCTGTGGCCCATGCTATTTTTGTGCCTAATAAAAAGTTCACAATTGTGCAGTCAAAATGTAAACTAAAAAGACGCTGAGCATAATAACAAAGACAGACAGATTTCACAGCTGCTCTGTTCCCGAGTTCTACTGCGTGACTGTCAGCCTCGAGTTTGAAATGCACTTCGTAAACATCTCTCTTACGGTGCATTTACACCGAACGCGGTAGAAGCAGCAAAAACCGCAAAATCGCCCCTAGCTCATCGCTTCTACATTCGCGTGTCCAATGTGAACCCTCCCACATTCCGCGCGGCAAAATATGCAATTTTAGCGCGCGGAATGTGGGAGGAAGTAGTACCAGACGATATGTAGCAGGATGGCAGTTTTCGAGCTAGCGCTTAAAGAGAGAGTCTCCCTTCTGTATTTACTGTGGAAAGCAGAGCAGCGGCGTAAATGACGTCCTCGCCGTATCTGGATCCATCAGGTCCTCCAGAAGCGTGAGCAGTTTGGTGAGTTTCACCACTTGCTCCAGGAGCTGCATCTGGATGACGGCCGCTTTCAGCGGTACCACCGTCTGTCCCTCGCCCAGTTTGAGGAGCTGCTGTCCCGCGTAAGTCCAAGCATCGCCCGCCTAGACACCAACTACAGGCGCTCAATCCAACCTGCAGAGCGCCTGTCCATCTGTCTGCCGTTAGTTAGTTTATACACTGATAACATGGATGTGATATGCTAACAGTGAATGCCGTCGGGGTTTACTGATAGCAAACTGTGGTATGGAGACGACTGTTTATAATATTTCTAGTGATACTCATAAAGTCCTGATTTAATTCAATTTATAAAGAATGAATGGCTTTGGCTGGACCCGCCCCTTTGACCTAGGTCAGAGCATCACCAAGCTCCTGATTGGTTGTCGTGGCGCGATTTGCCGCTCAGTTCAGATTTTTCCAACTCGAGCGGTAGAGGCGATT
>VUQR01028102.1:0-15345 GCA_015108515.1 Hemichromis elongatus
CCCAACAGAGACTGTACTTCCTGAGAATTCTCAGGAGGAATAACATCACAAAGAGACTGCTGGTGTCCTTCTACAAAGCCACCATTGAGAGTGTTCTAACCTACTGCTTATGCATCCTGGCCATTCCCTGTTTGAACTGTTGCCCTCAGGCAGACGGTACAGAGCAATCAGTGGACTAATAGACTCAAACATAGCTTTTATTCAACTGCAATAGCACATCTGAATACTGCAAAACAAATGTCCATCACACCACTCTGATGTTAATCTATGCGCGGTCTGAAGCATGTATGTGGGAATGTATGTGAATGTTTACTGATACTTTGTATTAGCACTTTAAGTATTCTGTTTATTTTATTATATTCTGTCTATTTTATTATTGAATTATTTTGTTTTATTTATATTTTGATATTGTTAGTGATGATGCAATGATCAGGGACCATTCTTCATTCGTTGTACCTGTGACAATGACAATAAAGATTCTGATTCTGATTCTGAAGAAAATGCAATATTGACCCTCAGCAGCTCTTAACTCATGTTCTCCTTATTATCTGTGACTGCAATGGTGATGAAAAGAAAGAAGTTGGCTTTAAATCAACCACAATAAGCCCCTCTGGCATTCACAGCTCTCATTAACTCGGCAGAAAAGCAGCTAACAAAACGCCTTACCATTAGTTTTGACTTGAAGTAAACTCGGTGTATTTTAATTGTCTGTCTTCACAGAGCTTAAACACATTCATACAGAGGGGTTTTATTCCATGGGAAGAGAGCTGCTTCAGATATACAAAGTCAGAGGGGCTGCAGAAGACCAAAAGACAGCAAAAGGCGAATGTACTGGTAGGGAGAAATAGATGAAAACCGGCACTTAAGAGGGATGTGATGTATGTTGCTCTTTTAGATAGCCGTGACCCACAGCAGTGACAGATATAGCAGCAGCTGTTGTTATAGCAACCCAGGCATGCCTGAAGCAAGGCAGATTGCCTGGAAAAGATATTACCATGTGATAGTTGAGACACATTAACTTTTGCACTAGAGAAAATCTGGAGTGCTTGTTATAGGCAAAGTATAAAGACACCACCAGTCACATAACATCTGCTCCAGGTGGAAGTAAAAAGGCTTGGCAGATTATTCCAGAACATAAGTGAACACAAACCAAGGTCAGGTAAACTGTCTGATTGGGAAACAGGTAATGTAACCAGCGTGGCCTTTATCCATCCATCAAGTTCACATAAATTGGTTATTGATTGTGGGACACATCCCATAAACTCTGTAACAATGTGCCATTATGGATTTGAGATACATTGTGTAAGTGCAATCCTGCCTCCTCCCCGCACCACCCCTCCTCACTCTGTCTTCCTCTCTCCTTGCCTCACCGTGTCTCTACCTTCGCCTGCTCTTTTGTTACAATGTGCCTCCCTGAGGATACAACCCAGTAATACGGCCCACATTCTACTAAAATATGTTTCAATTAAACTGCCATGCCCCGACTGCCTCAGTGCTCCAGTAAGCATTTCGAGTCGCATAGGTTTAAAAAGGCAGGACAAGCTATGACACAAAAAAAACACTCATAATTTGCAGTTAATTTTCTTTAAAATCACATAAAGCATCACTAATAATGGAAAGGGATCTTGAAACTTAATATTCCACGGATGAAACAGGCTGTACACTGGCATTTTAAACATGTTAGTGGATTCAAAAGACCTTATTTTTCATCTACACAAACATCATACAATGTGACCTTAAATCATTAATCATGCAACGTGTAGTTCAGCGCTTGTCATCTGTGAAGGGTCTTTGTCTCCCTCTAGTGTGAAACATATTATGTAATAAATAAAAGCAACGTAATGAATTTATAGCGCTTTGTTTCTCTTAAAGCAACAACTATTGGACACCTGCTTTGATTTTCAAGCTGCAGATTATTGTAATATTTAACAATGAATCCATAAATTTATTTAATTAATTTATTCATGCTTTCTGGTTTGGAAAGCTGATCAGAAAGGCTTGGCTATGGCCTCTCTAATGATACAGCAGCAGGCTGTAAGCTACCAGACATTACAGTCACCCAGAAACAAAGCCTATTGATCGACGATCAATAGTCACTTTGGTGGATGTGAGCTCCTATCTGTTTTAGCATTACATTGTCATGATAGATGGGAACATGCTGAGTGAGTAAAGTGAGCAATTATTATGCTTTGATATTCTGATTTTTAAACAGGATACCATTTCCCCCCCATTTCTCATTTCTTCTCTTAATAGCATGCTGCTTGATTCTGGGAGAGATTTAACCTTTCCCCCTTTAACTGCTGTTTATAAACTCATTATAAAGCTTCTTTTGGGTCCTCAGTTACCCTCTCTGTCAGACATGGATAAACAAGCCCAAAGTAGCTTTCGTGAGAGAAGATAAGGCCTGTTTATCCTCCATGTGTTTGCATCACTGACTTTTATTCTGAAGGAGTTCACTGAAAACAAACCTATTTCAGAAATTGGTTTTCTTGGCGATTAAGTCCTGATTGTAGCACAGTCGGTCTCTGCTGTAAACTGTATCTAGGATGGATTTGGCAACCCATTAACTTTGTCCATTTTCAAATCCCCACATTAGTATTGGGCAGGGTTGTGACCACCTTTGGAGTCCTAAGCTATCAAATGACTCTTGCAAGCTCAGTCCATAGATTTTAGGGGTTCATGGAAAGTCAGATAAATGCTTCACATAAAATTCTTGATTCTGCTCCAAAGCTCAAACACCTCTTGATGAGCCGACCCACCTGTAAAATTCTTTAATTTTTTTGTCAGACATTTACTACAAAAACATCAGCATACATACATACATACATAATTGAGTGGAGTGATTCAAAGAAACTGAGTAAAGTGCGAATGTACCGATAGAGGAAAAAAATCCCTTTCTCTTTGTAAAGAAGTACAATCGCATTGTGAAAAAAACATTCACATTTAACAAGCCACTGGACATCAGAAGATGAAAAGCCTGAGATGCCTCGAGAAACATTAGGGCTATTTCAGCAATATGTCCCGCTTCTTCCACATTCACTCAGTCTGGTGTCATTACAGAGAAACTGTGCTGTTATAAATCATAGAAACGTGCTGGCATGGGTCCTTGACTTCACCAATTTCAAAGTGGTATGACAAGCCATTGGTAATGTCTGTGTTACTAAGAAGGCTGTAAAAAGGATGATGATTCAGACCTCAGGCCCAGATAATATCTCAGATAAGCTTTCTCATAATGTGGTAGACTGGTGTCCAAATATTATATCCTCATTCTCTTTTATTTTCACATTCTTTATATTCATATAGTAGGCTAGACTGAATCCTAGAAGCTCTAAATTTTTAAAACATCACTTCATATTAGACATGAGAATGAATTTTATGCTTTATATGCAAGCTTTGGCAGCACTGGCGTCACTTGAGGGCTGTGACATTGGGATTGGATCATATCCACAGAAGGAATAGGTAGCAGGGAGGTGCTCAGGTAAGCAACAGGTGACAGGTAACATGTGAAGCAGCAGACAGCGGAGGAGACCGTAACCAGTGACCCGCAACCTGAAACCAGGAGCAATGCATCAAATGATGTAAAAGTAATAGAAAAATACAATGAGTGACAAGCCCTGGAGGAAAACAGAAGCAAACTGAGGGAGCTGGTGACACAGTGGCAGGTGAGGCTGTATGAGCTGCTGCTGCAGCACAAAGACAAATAAATAGGTGCTGACACTCTGCCTCGTTTTCTGACATGTTGCACAAGATGATCAACAGTGCTATTCATTAAAAGACATAAATGATTATCTGGGTGACAGATATGGCTGACTAAATGCGGAATTACTTTTTTCTTTTCTCTGACTTTCAGAAGTGGAGTGAGAGTTAGACGGACAGCAGGATCTAAGGAAAGCAAGCATATGAAGGAGACGAAGATGCCTCTAAATAAATATTACTGCTCTTTATAAAAACGTCTTGATGGGAATTTTAACTGGAGGAATGTGTGCATGTGTGACTTGGCCTCTGCTTGGAGGCTTCCAGCATATTACAAATGAGCTATAGACAGAAACTGTTTTAAGGAGCTAAAATGACACATTATCTGCTAAAGGACAGGATCATCAAGAGCCAATGTAGTGGAAATAATTATGCTGCCTGAACAGTTCTAAAAGAAACTGCTAACTATACAGTAGATGCGATACTGAAGGGTCTGTTTAAGTGTGGCAGCTCTCTTATGGGGTTCTCTCGCTCCCTTGTCTTCTTTCCGTAGCTCATCTGTGACTGTGTTTCAAAAACATAAGGGCTTCCTGCAGACCTCTAAGGAAGATTGAGCTAGGAGAGGACTTATATAGAGTTTTCAAAGACTTTTTAGACTCTGGGACGATGACATTGTGCTGTAAAGAAAGCTGCTCTTCTCGTGCTGTTTCAAAAAAAAAAAAAAGAAACAAAAGAAGAGAACTACTTAAAATTTGAGCACATTTCAGCACACAAGTATGGAAAATATATGTATTGCATTTTGTGTTTTTGTGACATCACTGGCTTGTCTGGATGTGACACTTGTCAGCAGCTCAAATGAAAGCTTTAAGTCAGGTTGATCGTGTGTATTTGTTTAGGAGACTTGAAGCATTTGACTATGTAAAATAAGATCAGTTCATGGGCTAATTTGTTATGCTCAAAACACTGGAATCGCTTTGACGACAGGGGGGAGCCCTAGGCCAACTCCACTTTCTGCATTTGTGAGTGTGCGAGTGAGAGAGTCTAAGTTGCGTAAATATCCTCATCGTGAGACGCAAAATGGGCTGTCTGCAGATGTTTGAGTACGCACCTACAACAAGGCCACCAATTTTCAAGCTTCCACCCAGCAGGCTATAAGAGAAAGATACTTATAATTATAAACAAAAGATACCTAGATAGGATCTCATGAGGGGAACTTTGCAGCAGACACAAAACACAGGTCAGCTCGTCTGCTTTTGCTGCTAACGTTAGAGCGTTTGTTACCAGCCAAAACTGATATTAACAGACATGAGCTATAAATGGGAATATATGAAAGCATGTATCCTCTGCAAGGGTTGGATAAAGTGAAAGGACATACTGTTAGCAGGCTGTAAACATTAAACAGCAGGCAAAAGTTCCAGCTGTGCTGCAGTGGAGCAGAGAGGGATGAAATGCTTTGGTGTGTATAGTGAATGGTATCAGTAAGAAAAAAAACAGTAAAAAAAGAAATATTTTGAGGCACATCTTTACTAAATTAAGCATAAATAAATTAATAAATAAATGGTGTTTGGATTAATCTTGTTCCAAGTTTTGATTAATCTGGTATTTTGCTCCGTGCTGGTCCCCAATGCTGCATCCATGTATATACGTTTATCTAATACCCAGAAATAAATCATTACTACGTGTACACAAATTAATCAGAATGTGCACACAAATTAGGCAGACCATGCACAGGAGTTGTATTTTGTGAGCCGTTATATTATCATTGACTGTCTTTTTATAGGGACGATTAACTGGGAAAACTTGGGAATAATAGCTGGGTCAATGCCCTGCCCAAATCAGCATCTGAAGGTGAAAAAGATTATCCCCTGAATCTATATTTTCTGTTGAGCATCCCTTTCGCTTAAAGCTACATATCTTGACTGAAGCAGCTTCTGCGTTCATGCATAAAGTAACAATCTTGGCTGTGATAAACATCTGTTTATGCTGAAGCTGACTGATTTGGACACATTCAAGACCACACCTCTCAACTCATCTGTTGAAAGACCACAGTTTTAAATGCTAAGAGAGATTGTTCTGTATTATATGGTAATGTGTGCTGCTCCATAACAGTTAAAGGTCAAGTTCTCCTCCTCTCCTGAAAAGTCCACTCTGCAGAATCATCTAAAAGGATTATCAAACCATTGTGTCACAGGCTAAAGTGAGAAAGGTGTTACTACTAATTCCACAGCCTGCTGATTTCTTTTAGCTGTCAAAGAGGAACGCAAACATTTCAAATGGAATTTTTCCCAAAGAAGCTTTCCCAAGATTATCACTGGCAAATCCACCTATAATTAAATCTTCACAAATTTCATGCTGTATAGTTTGACAAGGCACTAGTGTTGACTTTTCCACACATAAAAAGTGCACAGTTATTAAACCATCTATAGAGCATGCAGCTTGATTGACTTCCAGCCAAAGAACATGATTTATTGGTCTATTATGGTCATAAAGTAAAAAACTGGAATGTACAGCTTTACACAAAATATGGAGGAAAAGCCAGACTGTTTTCTTCTGTGCCGATAATAAATCAGTAATAAACTCACTTTTGAAAACATGTAATGGCTTATTTTAAAGGTAAATCAATAATTTAAAAGGATCCTTGAAAACAATATTAAACATCAGTATTGGTCTGGCAGTCAAAGCAATTACATTTGTCTAAGAGTCTAACATAAAAAGAAGAAGAAACTTAGCTCTTTGTAAATGTAACATTCAACCAACCAATCAAAAATCAAGCTCTAACATGTTGTGATTTTTCTTAGTGCTGATTGAACAAAGCAACACTACATATGTTAAGATGACTAACCAACTTCTGACTGGCTTAATGGCTTACCAGTATGTCACTGGGTCATTTTGACTAATTTATGATGTATGTTATAAGGCTCAGTCATAAGAGTGAAAATAGGAGGCAACCACTTTGTGACTTGAAAACATGAGGGCTTGCCCAGTGATTGTTTTAAAGTTTTTTGTTGCCTAAAACCAAGTGCAAGTAGCTGAGCTACACCTTCAACTTCTGGATGATGACTCATTGACAAGGTAATTGCACAAGTTGCCTGGTGCAAAGTGGAACCTGTCTCCCAATGATTGCACTCCTACTTGGACTGACTGCAATCACTTGCAGACATATTGTAGTTCGCCCTGATTTCACGGCAAAGCATGTAATAGACACACTGGTCAACCGTCTGATTCTCATGCTGTGATTTGCTTTAGTTGCATGTAGTAGTAGTAATAATGTCTATTTAAATCTTTGTTTTCCTCTTGGCTTGAAATAAAATATTGCCAGCTGATGTTATCACAGCTTACTGGAGATGAATAAGAAGAGATCACTTTGAAGAATTAAACATGATTTATTGACATAGAGAAATTATTGTATTTGGTGATTAGGCTCTGATGACCCATCATGGCAGAATGTAGGGGACTCAACTTTCTGATGCTATGTCATGTTTTCAACTGCAGTAAAAAAAAGATCACTATTTGTTGAGGAATTACTGTTTTTTCAAATCTACTGGGTTCTGGCTGGACTCTGTAATTTGTTAAGTGGAATTTCTCCAAATGTAGATTGCAACAGATCAGCAAAAGACAGAAACATATTTGCAATATTCACAGATTTATTACAGTTATTTACAATTGGCTTGCATGTTATTGCCATTGCAGGACTAACTCCATCTTCTTGAGGAACTGAAGTCACTTTAAAATTGCAGCTGACTGCGAGTTGTCGTGGGCCTGGTCTGGCTTCAAAGTGAGCATTTCAAAGGTGATCAGATCGCAAATTCTTTGCGCATGGTTCCAGTATTTTAGTCCTTGTTGGACATCGCTTAGCTGGTTCTCAAAGACTTTACTGTTCAGATCCTTATCAACAAAATTATTTCTCTCATGCAGCACAGGTGAAGGTATTAACCCTTACTTTGAGAACATATTCACAATGCCTGTGACTGCGCCCTAGTGTACAAAATGTGCATTACAGCAAAACAAATGCAAAGCGACACAAAAGGGAACAAATGGCTCTCTCTGGTCCTGAGGTAGATAAGTGCTTTCATCTTGCAAACTTCTAATCAAACTCGTGCTCAGCATAATAAAAATAAGCAAATCCCCAATTAGTAAATACTGATATCAAAAATCAGTCTCAAAATATTAAAAATTTAAATGATATGAAAAGAAATGACTCTTAGAGTTTTGTTCTTCAGAAGAAAAACTCTACAGCTGCTCACTGAGTTATTCCTGTTGATTTTGCTGATACGCGTTTTGTTGTAAGCCAGAGGAATAATTACAAAAATAAGCAAACAAAACTCGATTTTTGCTTAAGAATGTGATGCTTTGTCATCAGTCTCGCTACTTGGCTGTGTTAATTGGTTATATTGGCACACTATTATTTGGTCAACATTTGATTAGAGGTTTAACTTTGTACCCTGACTCATACATTCTTCAAAGTTAATGCCCATTATGGAAATAGAAAGCTGCTGGCACAACACATCATTCAACAGTTTATAGTCTTTTTGACAGCAATTATATTGCCTGAACAACTTTGAAGCACCTTTGGAGAATCTTTTCACTTAAGTTTAGCATAATCTAACTTTGGACAAGGTACACAGTGCCCATGAATGAAACCTGAGTGCCTGTATAATTATATTTTTCTTGCAGTTACAGGGTTCTTATCATCACCTTGTGGTGTCATTGGCATAAAGGGGAGCATGGAGGTGGAGGTTTTTAACAGAGGGCTGCTCTGGACTACTCAATGAGCAGCCGGTCTCCTCAGGAATATTCATTTACTGTCATGCAATCCATCAAAGCTTCTTTTTTTAGCAGAAGTCCCCAACTGGGTATGTTATTTTCCTAAAATCTGGCTTTAGAAGCAGATTTCTGTCATGCATATATCTCACTTTGATCTCCTAGCAATTCCACACAGATGTATGATATTTCTATGGCAATATTGCTCAGCCCTGCCATGCCTTTTTTGAGATTAGAGTTAAGGAATTTTTTCAGCTTTGGTATAAATAAAATATATTATACAACCACAAAGCGCTTGTGGATTCTTTGTTTCCTTAAATACATAAGACAGGGAGAAAAAAGCGGATGCAAAATCAGCAATAAACCACATGGAAAATGATTGTTGAGAGGCACATTGTCAGCCTCTCCATCTCATCTGTTGTGTGTATTAGAGGAAGCAGGTGCCGTGTTTACTTTCTCAGCGGCATTAATCTTATGGAGTAGCTGATATTGGTTGTTTCCTTTATCTTTAGTGCATGTTCCCAAATAAATCACTGAGCTCAGCCTTTCCGTTGTCTTTGTTAGTCATTACACGATGGTCACAGTGGACAGATACTGGGGAGGGGGGAAAAAGAAGATATAAAACATATCGAAACCCCCAGCTGTTTAAAACTTCTAAACAGACCTGAATCCATGAATTAAACAGGAGGCCTTTCACCGTGTACCTTAACCTTTCCTCTCTCCCATCCATCGCTCCTATCCATCATCCCATTCTTCATTTCATTCACCCGCTTTTTAAACAAGTGGCATCTTTGATTAGCAAAACAAAGGGGATGCCTTAAATAAAAAGACCATTTACAAGTCAGACTGGGAAGCGAGGCAGTGACTGGGCCCTGCTCTTTCATTCGTGATGAGAGGATGGAGCTGGCCCATAGTACAATGACGCTGCAGCGCCATTGTTAGTGAAATGAACACCTGGCTGCCAGAGAAGTGCTAAATCGCTGCTGTGTTTAGCCACACCTGAGGTTCGCTGCACAGAGTGGCACAAAGCAGAACATTACATTGCAGGCTGGTTGAATTCAAAGGTAATGAGCATCAGATGCAGAGTGCACTCTATTATTTAATCAATCATCTGCTGGTCTGTCGATTAGATTTACTTGTTTGGTTTTTTTTGTTTTGTTTTTTACATATTGCTATACTAACTGCAACATTATTTCCCGAGAGAAGAAGCACTGAACCAAACTTGATTTTAATTCCTCAGTGGGCAGGGTAATTAATCCACTGGATTTGCAAAGATATGCAATTATGCTATGAGGTCTAAAGTTAATATGGAGGGAGAAAAAAAAGAAGGTTTTAAAACTCAACCAAGCATCTGACAAGCCCGCTGATTTACTACTTCTGTGGTGCAGCCAAAGAAGCAGCTGATGGATATCCTTCCTGATACTACTAGTTAGAGAGAGCCTCAATATGTCTGATAAATGGTATTTTGGCCATGGCTGTGAGTGCAAACACACCCGAGAAACCTCACATACATGACTCAGTCAGGGCAATCACTAAAAAAAAAATTATATATATATATCTCAACTCAAGATTGGACTCACTATTCCACAGATAAAACCCAGATAATTAAACATGCTTGCCTCTCCCATGCAGGCTTAATCTGTGGAGGATAATGTTATAGACTGGCAGTGAGAAATAACAGCTGCTTTTTTTTACTGCTACTTCATGCGATGTGGGAGACCTTCCCTGGGATTACTTAACACAGGGTGCATGTAAACAGGAAATTTCATCCACAACTTTAATCATATTTCAGGTGTTTATGTTTTTACATAATTTGCAATTTGCCCTCTGTACTTTAATTGAGCCTTCAAGCTTCCCTGACAGAGATGAATGTGTGCATCGTCTGTGACTCAAATAATAATTTTGGGGCAGCAACTAATGAACACATTGGATCAATAGGAAACCACACAGCATAGCCGGTTACTGAGGTATCCGTGCTTTTAAATCCCTGCAGCGGTTTACTGCCAGTGAAAACAGCTGACGTTATCTGCCTTGACTTAGGCCAAAGGCCTGAAATCAGGAGAAATGGTGAGATGCAGGCAGGAGTGGAAAAAAGCAGATGTTGAAGCAGTTTTGTAGACAAAACCTCAAAAACAAAACAAGTCACTTGGAATAAAATGGAATGAATGATTGAAGTATTTTTGTGTTAGACAGGGATGGGAGCTGTTAACAAAAGTCACATTTTATTTTATGTGTTAATTTATTTATTTTTTACCTTCAGTCTTTTTTTTATGGGCTGTAATTCTCTACAGAACCATGAACCCATTTAAAAATGTAGTCAGATTATTAATAAGAGGAAATCAAAGCGCTGTTGTTGTGTGCTTGTAGCTAATCTGATCTTTTTTAGAAGTTCTGCCCTTCAAAGGGAGAGTGAAGTAATTACAGAAGCAGTGAAGTTTTAAAGATAATCTTTTATAGTATTTAACGAGAAAATTAGTCGTCTCAGTTTTGTCATTTTAACTACCTTGTGGAAGAACATTAACTTTCATTTAATCACTCAAACCTTGTCTTAAAAAGCTGGGAAAACACATGAAATGTCAATAAAAGCACAACAGATTAAGTTACAAATAGTTGCATTGTACTGGCCCTGTGATAGACTCATTACTTGGACAGGGTGAACCCTGCATCTCCAGCCCTGTTGTGGACCTGAAATTAATAATTACTTAAGAAATGCATGGATTGATGCATATAAATATAAATATCAATACTATTCATTAATTTACAATCTGTTCTTAGGTCTGTAATTTAAAAGTATATGGTTTGACTTGAAACACAGTAACTCTCTGAGCCTTTCTTTTAAACACGGTTTTGTATTTACAGCAAGAAAGAAGTCCAATATAGATTAGACCTCCATTAACATAGTGTCCTCATCCACCAATGCATAGTTTAATTATTCATCCTTCTGCTGTACAAGTGCCCAGATTTCTGGAACTTAAACTAGGGACTTGAGCACCTGTGGACCATGGCTGAGGATGGAAATGGCAGCCACAGCGAGAACACTTACGAGAAGGCTGGAAGAGCACTGGAGTTAAAGCAGACGCTGACAATTGGCTGGCAGTAGGCAATGTTCACACTTACCAAATGTGCTGGACGTTTGGCTTAAGCATATTGGAACACCACCCAGATCTCCGAGTGTGAAAACAATCTTTATTTACATCACATAAACATGAGTGCTGGTTAGCTATGCTGCCACAAACCCTTAAAGGGACCCTTTTCACATTGTTCTGTTCATTATTGCTAAAAATCCAGCAATTTGGAATCAATTGGAGGAAAAACACTGACTCATCAGCAGATGTGATGTATGTATGTATGTATGCAAGTAGACTAAATAAGTAAAAACTCACACTTGAATCATGAGAGGAAATGTAAAATGGTTAAAGGCCTCCTGATGTTGACTAAGTACAAAAGGATTGCAGAAACAGTACGTGTAGGATTTGCTTTTATTTTAAAATGGCAAGTCATGTCCTAAAGGTCTCATATGTCACAATATCTAGACATAAAACTAACTGTTCCACACAGAAAGCATGCAGTCTGAACAGGGGACTTAAGACAATTGAGTTTCCTAGATAACATAAGTGCATTTCTGGTGTCTTATTAATTTTTGCTTTAAGTAGAACTGCTTCCCTGTAAAAAGCCACCTTAACTGAATGTGCAGGGATCACACACACACACACACACACACACACACACACACACACACACACACACAAACAGACATTTCACGGCACATATTTGTCCTGCAGTAAATTTGTTTCCTGGGGAAAAAATGAGTTATGCAAGCGCTTTTCTTGTTTCAATCTTGTTGTAAAAGCTAGACTGAATATATTAGTCTCCACAGTCACACAATGAATTATACTGTGTACCTTTCCTCTTCACTGTGAAAGCCAGAGGATAAACTAAATATTTCAAAGTAAAAATGACTAGGCTTTGATGTAGTATGTGTCACTGAACCGAATACCTTTAAAAGAATTGGTAAAAAAAACAAAACAACAATAAACCGATGCGCCGCCACTTTTTTGCTGTTTGGGATTAGACAAAACATCAAATTTATCTCTTGGCTTTTTACTCCTCTTTATATTCATGCAGTGACATAAACGTGCATCGGTGTTCTGTGAAGTTTTCATCCTTAAAAAAACTCTCGCTGTAACTCCTGACATGTGTTATGAATGACACAGGCAAACATACTTTTTACATTCCATAAACACTTTTTTATATATGGGAAATAGTCAGTGTCCATGGTTATTTATCTTCTAATAGTTTGTGCAAGTAGTTTGTGTCTATCTTGAAATAAACTAATGCCAGAGTGCATATATAGATGTATGCACAAAGTATTCCAATCTACAGCCTTGAGGTCTTCAGGTTTTCCAACATAAAATGCTGGAAATAAAGCAGGTAAAGCTTGGTGAGAAAGTGCAAAGCTTTTTGACCGTGCTCCTAATAGATCTACTTGATTGGTAACAGCTCTGCAGAACCAACAGTGGGGGTTGGTGGAGCTTTCATGGTGGAAAACAAGACTGAGCAGCAGGGGAGCTGCGCATGGGTTCAAAATCACTGATGCACAAGAGAAATTAATGTGAAGGGGTGATTCTTATCATTCTCCTGTCGCCAAGCAACAAATATCCATGTGCCTATGAGCAAAGCATCTATCTCCAGCTGCTAATGGAGCCACTCATGCTGCATTTGTGCTAAAAAGAGCAGAAAAAAACAAAAACACGCCTATCACTTATTTTCCTATCTGTGTCTCTTTCTTTTGATTTGTAGACAGATCTTACCTGTACAGCACTGCGATGCCTGAGTGCCACACACATAACAGTGTTTGTACAGTATCTAATTCCACTTGCCACATGCCTGGCTGTGTACACATAGCGGCTCATGAGCAGCTCTTTCAGAAGGTGATGTTTGCACTCCTTGCTGTGAGACGTAAACCTGAAGTAGTTGCAGTATATCAACATTAATACAGCCTCTTCACGAACATCACTCCGAACAACAACTCAAACAGTGCAAGGCATCAGTTAGCAAGCTAGTTTCAAGGTGTCTTACACAACAGGTAGCGACATTAACAAGTCTTGCATTTTGTGGTGAATTAATTTCCCATTAAAATTAACAAAATGAACAAATTTGTATATATTGTGTATATCACAATTATAATTGTGTGGTGAAACTGAGAAACAAGAAAGAAAACAAAACAAATGAGTAAAATTTAACAGAAACCTCAAGATGTCGTCAACTTTTTCATACTATCTGTTCTATTTGTGCTAAATAATGGCAAAAGTTATCAACAGTCTCTCTACCAACCGACACAGATTGGTGCTTGTTATGGGCCAAGTTTTCAATGTGCAGGATTATTGTTGATAAAGGGTTTGTTTTGTACTTCATACTCCCCCTAAGCACAGCACACAACCACAAATGTATGAGTGCAAGTTAAAAAAGGGAGACGGTAAAAAGACAGAGAGACAGTGAAGAAGTCAATGGATGATTAAAATGAAAGCATCAAGAATTAAAAACGACAAAACTCCTAAACAGGACACAAACTTTAGTCTCATGCATTGAATCGAACTCATTATTAATCTCTGCCTCTCTTTCACTGCATGTCTTTTAGCCTGTTTTCCTTCTCTCGCCCCAACCGGTCCCAGCAGATGGCCGCCCCTCCCTAAGCCTCATTCTGTCGGAGGTTTATTCCTGTTAAAGGGAGTTTTTCCTTCCCACTGTCACCAAAGTGCTTGCTCATAGGGTTGATTGTTGGGTTGATTGTTGGGTTTTTCTCTGTATGGATTATTGTAGGGTCTACCTTACAATATTAAGCGGCTTGAGGCGACTATTGTTGTGATTTGTCGCTATATAAATAGAAATTTGAATTGAATTGACCTCTTGCCACATTTTTAATGAAACCCATCTTTCACTGTTCATCTTTGACATTTTTCCCCTTCTGTGTCAATATAAAATGTTATCCTAAATAAATCCATGCAAACTAAACTTAATGCAGTTGTTAAAATACATACAATTAAATATGTTTATTATTTTTAACAGTAAATGATTAAAAAAAAGTGGCTCCCTGAGATAAACTGGTTCATTTTGGGTCATTTTATTTATAAAATATTGCCTCTTTCTCACAGTATGTGCTCCTGGGATGACTTGTCAGAAAATATGGCCTCACCTTTAAATGATAGTGACTAATAGCCCCTTTTCACTACTACCTACTCGGATCAGGTCGGTTTTTAAGGTTCTCCGTTAGGCGGTAGTACCTGCTACCAAGTACTTTTAGTTCTCAGGCTGGGATTCCAAGTGACCTGAGCCAAAAATGTAAGAGTTATGAGAGCGACTCCTTCATGAAAATCAGAACGGCCCTGTTTGAAATTTGGCGAGGGAAATGGCTACACAAAAAACAACACTGTGGGGCCCGAGTCCGACAAAAGCCATAATCCGAGCTGCAGGTATGGCATCCCGCACGATGTGATATCCTCGTGTTGGCGTTGTTCCCAGATCATCATATTTATGTTTTTCCAGGGTCAACATTACAAGTGACCAATCATCTTCTTCTGACGTCATACTTCTGCGACTTCGAAAGACCCGCCTTGAAACTAACCCTAACCCTAGCCCTTTTGATTCATACATTCAGCACACAACCATTAGTGTAGGCATCTTAGTTCAAATTGTCTTCCCTTATGTTTGTAAAGTGATGACGGAAGCTACTGCAATTTTGCCTGACAACATGTTTTTGTAAGGCGGCTATTTTTCGAAGTCGCAAAAGTATGACGTCAGAAGAAGGCGATTGGTGAGTTGTAATGTTGACCCTGGAAAAACATAAATATGATGATCTGGGAACAATGGCAACACGAGGATATCGCATCGTCC
>VUQR01028107.1:0-23146 GCA_015108515.1 Hemichromis elongatus
TTTTCATTTATACACCGTTTTGTAATCACTGCTGTTGACATATTTGTGTACGCTGAGATTTTACTTTCAAAGAAAACACAGTAGTGGTCAGACAGGCCCACATCAGACACAGTAACCTTTGAAATGCTCAGGCCCTTGGAAATCAGTAGGTCGAGAGTGTGTCCTCTATTATGTGTGGTCTCTGTTACATGCTGAGTCAGCCCAAAGTTGTCCAGAAGGTTACTCAGGTCTTTAGTCCCTTTGTCCTGAGGGTTGTCCACATGGATGTTAAAATCTCTGACAATAATTACACAGTCAAAATCAACACAGATCACAGACAGCAGTTCACTGAGATCATTAGAAAAGTCTGTGCAGTATTTGGGAGGCCTGTAAACATTAAGGAACACGACTTTAGCCGGGGCCTTCAGCTGTAAAGCCACATATTCAAAGGACTGAAAACTTCCAGGAGATAGCTGCTTACATTGAAATGATTCATTAAATAAGACAGCAACCCCTCCTCCTCTCCTGCTCACCCTGGCCTCACTGATAAAACTGTAGTTAGGAGGGGTCGACTCAATGAGAACAGCTCCACTGTTATTTTGGTCCAACCAAGTTTCAGTTAAAAACATAAAATCCAGGCTGTGCTCAGTGATTAAATCATTAATTAAAAATGTTTTCCCAGCTAAAGATCTAACATTTATTAAAGCTAACTTAAGTGTTTAGAGGTATTATCCCCCCCCCACACACACACACATATTTGGGAGCAGTCTGTGGCACACAAGGTATGTTTACTCTATTTAAAGATCTTTTAGAGTGCAGCTCTCTGTGTTTTGACCAGGCCACATATCTCCTTCTGTCACCTAAAAGTACAGAAATTTTAGAACTCTCTGGTAAACAGGGTCACCACTGCCATAATCCTCGCAGCCCGGACCCTCCACACATCACACATCAGACTGCGGAGACAGAGCGTGAGGGTGGTGGGGAGGAACTAAAGGGGGGGTGGCTGGGGTGGCTTATAGATTAACTGAAGGGTCAGAAGCATCTCTAAGGTTCTGTTTCAGGTCTTTGCTGGGTTTTTTCCCCGTCTTTCTTCATATGAGATTCAGAAACTGATCATCTGCTGTGGATGTTTTTTGTTTGATTTTTTTTTTTTTAAGTCGGCTGCTTATTGTTTTGTCTTTGATTTGTTCACTTTCCTCAGATTTATTTTAAGAACACACTACATACCATGTTGAGATATGCAGAGGTTTCAGCTAACTGGTCTTTGGGAATCATCTTGTTGGTGCAAAAATACTCTTTTTAAGTCTGTTTTATCTTTGACATTTTTCTAGATTCAACTAAAGCAATGGGAACAAAGGCTGAAGGCTGTTGCACAGTACTTAGATTATTATTTTGCTGCCTAATTTACCTACAAACCAGTGATGCTTTTGTTGTACAATGCAGTGTGTTGTGGCTTAAGAATAAGACTCATACAATAAAATTCCATATACAGAATAAAATACAACGAAACAATTTAGTCTGTTTAAAATATATATTTATTTATTAATTACAAAAAAAATCATGACATTTATCACATTATGATATTTCTGAATTGTATTTGCTCTTGCAAATTTTTCATTTACTGAAAATAAAATTACATGATATAAAAATATCAACAATGATTGAGAATTTAAATTGAAACAGATTTCAATTTCTTGCATTCTCTGAATGCTCTGAAAGTACACATGCACACACGCTTTTAAAAACAACTAGAACTTTGAAAATTGACATTTTCTTTCTGTAGGCCCGCTTGTAGGTATTTCAGGTAATGCCAACCTGACGCATTAAGTACAGTAATAGACCTGTCAGCACACTCTAAAATACAGTAGGGTGATAAAGTGCATAATAAGATATGTTGCAATGGCACTTCAATGTCACATTGAGACTTGGACAAGAAGTGCCTACAATATCAATCATAATATTAAAATACAACAGTTTCATAATTATTTCACACAGGTGTAAAGTAAATTGCTTTAATAAGAGCAGCTCATAGAGGCAAGAAAGAAAGAGGTGAAAATAGTTTATGAAATATCAGCAAAAAAATAAAATAAAAGGTATTTTATTGTCTTTGGTTAAAAATTCCCCCATGCACTGCTTCAAATGTTTCCTTTGCATTATGGCTATAAAATCCAAGTCATAAGACATACAGTATATCAATACAGTCCAGACGAACACAGTGTTAATACAGCTAGAAGTAGAGAAAGCCTGGGTCTCATCTCTAAAAATAAAAATCTGGTGTATTGATAGATAATAATTAATTAACACTTCTTCCAGGTTCAAAGTTGGGGAAACTTTTTAAAAAAATATACATGTATTACTGAGCTTCTTTGCATTCCTGCTGTTGTACTGCTGTTTTCATTTTTCCCGGCCTTGGGTAGATCTCTACTTGCACTGTTTCCCACCAAATTTAAACTGTGAAGTGATTTTAGTGTCGAAATAGATATACCTTTGCTTTACTTGGTAATATTCCCATAGATATTCTGCTGTACATGTTAAACTATACAGCTTGGCAAATATTATCAAAACAAAATTGAATTCTATATTATGAAATGATTGAGCATAAATTATGCTGTTGGGCATATGAAAGAAACTAGACTGCCTCCACCTGGAAAGCATAAATTTTTACATCACCCCTGAAAACTTTAGACTTTGAGAGCTAAAAATGCCAGCGTGCAGCAGCACATGCCCGCTGACCCAGCCTCCAGACCTTCACATTAACTGACACTGAAGCAATAGCTAAATGTTTGCTCACACTGCTGAGAATAACCTTGGGTTCATATGCTGTTAAAGCCACAGTTGCCCAAATGATAAGCCAGCTTGTGTAAATAATACAGTGGAGATGCTGATTAAACATATTCCAGCTACATGCAGCATCAGGTACCCTTTGACAGAAATCAGTCCAGATTGTAATAACAACTTCTTCTCGTCGCAACTTCAGAATGTGATCAAAGTGTTTGTGGAATGTAAATGTATTTGCTTTAATGTCATCAGAAGTTAAAGAAAAAGGCACGCTTTAAATATTTTTCATTGTTTTGAAAGCATTTCTGTAAAACAGCAGCATTTAAGTGGATGCATATTTGCAATAAAAAAATAGTTGTGTAAAAATGAAAGTATTTAGAATATATTTTTACATGTGGACACTGATTATAACACAGAACAGACTATAAAACATAAAATGAATTAGGAAAGAAAAAACTTAGTGCATCTTTGAACTTCATCCCAGCAGCATGTGAAAAGTAAAAGTTGTAAGGTAGAGATGACAAAAGAGAAAACTAGTTAATGCAAGACTTTATGGGTTTGTATAGGTGTGAAAAATGGAACCGGATGAGATCTACTTATTATTACCGTACTTTTTTGCATTGAAATACAAACTTTATTATAATTTATTTTTACTGAGTCTTTTCTATGTTAGTGCTACTCTTTGAGTTTTGTCTCTGACTATAAAATAATAAATGTATCTGCATCCAGACTTAGCGTATAAACATATTTATGTTTAATCACCTCTAGGCACTGAAATGCATTTGAGATTCTTTAAATACTGACTTCAAGCGTTTACAAATAAATTAAAAGTTACTACAAGCAGTAAACTGCATCAATACCTATCTTTTAGAGCATAATACTTACATAAACATAATATTCTTTTTTGTGCCTATAATTTTCTTAATGTAAACCTAATGTATTTATTTTAGTTTATGTAAAAACTTATAACACTCCTATTTAGTAACTACTATAAAACAAACTTGATCGTATTTGTAAAAATAGTCAAGTAAAATCCTCTGTCGATAATTCAAAAACCTTTTGGTTGGGCATTTCTATTTTAAAGTACTCTGTGTAAATGTTGGTTGTCCAAAGTTTGTCAGATTTGTGTTTCTTTAAGTCAACTTGTCTATAACAGACTTGTCTATAAAATAATTAATTATACCACTAATACTAAAACTCAATTTTTTTATGTGCATCCACAGGTCTCCACTATCATGTCAGGGACATCTGTTTTGACAATGCTGTGCTGAGAGTTGAAGTAAACCATGGACAGTGGTCGGCGCTCTGTGGGAACGCAGCATGAGGCTGTAGCTGTGTTAATACCATTGACTTTGAGTTGGCTGAAGACAGTGGCATGGAATGAGGATGCTATACCTGGGGAACCAGACAGATGTTGGGGGCAATGCCCCATGCAGTAGTTCATATGGTAGCCTTCAGGTGCAATGATCCACTCATCCCACTGGATGTCTTTAAACTTGATGTAGAAGTCTCTCTTGCAGCAGACTGTTACATCGTCACCGCAACGCACCGAGCGCTTCCTGAGCAAATGCTTGGAGTGGTCATCACGGAGACGCACCTGAGCCACCAGGAAGGGCTGGTAGGGGGTTTCAGCAGAGCCATCTAGGGAGCAAAGGTTCTGTCCGTCTTCTTCGCAGGTGACCTCCAGCTGCAGCCGATGTTGGCCCCCGTCCAAGAAGGCTTGCAGGGTGTGGGTGACGGAGAAAGTATGCCAGTTACTCTCCTTGATGTGCAACATCTTTTCCATCACCAAGGTTCGATTAGAGCCTGAGGTGTCACCCTCTGCGGAGAGGAAAACCTGGGCAAGGAGACGAGAGTCCCGTTGTGGGTCCTCAGAGGCACGGGCATAGATCCACAAAGAGGACTGGAGGACCTGGATACTTTGGCCACGTTCCTGCAGAAACTGAAAGGTAAGGCTAAGGCTTGCCTTATCACTGCTCTTGGCATCATCTATGAAACAATGACAATTAAGAAAAACACACAATGTTAATATTTTGAAAAACTTCATAGCTCATCACCCTTATAAAATTAATGGAAATATCAATCCTCTTACACTTTTAAGCATTTTACCTTGTGGTTAACCTTTCCTACAGACACATCACAAGGGATATTATATTTAAAAGTTTAGGCAAGCAGCCATCTTCAGACTTCTTCAAATTTAAACGCATTGTTCCTTTTTATGTTTTGAATATGTATAAGAGATTTTGGAGACCCCAGCAACAGGAACCTTTTGACAGAGGGCTTGTAGTATTTGCACTCCTCTTTGCAGAAGCTCTCTATGCTCTACATACAGATTTTGATTTATATTTTCATTCTTGTCTTTGTCTGTCTCTCAACTCCAAATCAGAATCTTATCACCACAACTGGCACGGAATGATGTAAATTCCCTTTTTATTACTCTCTCCTGTAAATCTTATTAAAAGTGCAACAATGTAACACTGAGAGATAGATTCGTTTGAATGTTTGTTTGCCACCAGTTCATGTATTTGCACTTCAAAAGGCAATAAAATATGTAATTTGCCAAGGGGTAGCAAACCTTTTTGCATATAAGTAACGATAGGTACTTGAATCCTTTATATTACAATATTCTTCTTGGTACAGGACGATATAGAATAGTTCAGGGAAACCTTAGCCCTATGTAAATTTTTTACGCAGGAAAAGATAGCTTATTAATCACAAAACGCTGTCCCGTAGTGTTATTGTGCCATGCGAAAGCAGCTTTATAGCATAGAAAGTGGATACAAGACTTACTTAGATCTGCAAAGCTCACTATTTCATAGCCTTGATCTCTGGTTGGTATATTGTTTTCTAGTTCAAGGGTACCATCCTGTCTGACGCGCCCCGAGTGAAGTTTGCGCAGCGCCGTGAGGAGCGCGACCCGGGGTACGGTGTGAGTGATGTTTGGTTTCTCTTTCAGGTGCAGTTTGTCCAAGAGTTGCTGCTTGGCGATTTCTATCATCATCCTTTCCTCTGCGTCCTTGTCCATCGCCGACAACCTACAAGACGCGCAGCCAGGAGAGCCACTGACCCAGAGACCCTTAAATAGCAACGGTGCCAACAGGAGGAACGCTGCGACTGACAAAAACATGGCCATCTTCGATCTTGAACTAAATAAATGCGTATTTGTACTCGGGGCGAGTTAACTAGTAAAAGTCTATAAGTCTGAACTGGACAACCAATTAAAAAAATCTTCAAATCCTTCCCCTCTGAGTTGTTCTTTGCGATAGAAAGTCTCCCGAATGCCAGAGGTCCTTGCTGGTAGCTCGTGAAGAGAGGAGCTGAGTGATGTTTCACCCTCCTGATGGTAAAGATATCTGGGGTAATCCACCAAAACTGGTGACACGTTGGAAGGATGCACCAATGAGCGCATCGGGCAGCGTGGAAATTACTGGCAAAACATCTCTGTCCTCTCTCACAACACACGCACGGGCACACCACACACACACAACACGCGTTGACATGTAGGTTACTGACTCACAGTCACTACACGTGCAACATGATATCACAAATGCTTTAGATTAATTGCTACGCGAGTCCACGGCTGGGTTTGACACATTTCGGGAAAGCCCGATAAGGTCTTGAGTTTATCACAACAGGTATATTCTGTGCCACGTTGCCCCACTTTAGTGCCACTGATACGTAACCTGCCAGCGCTCTTGTCGATCAAAGTTGAAATTCTCTGCCCTTTAACCTACATACAGAATACTCATGTCTCACACACACACCAAGCAATCGAGCAAGCTTTAGTTTAACCTGAGCGAAAACCCTCGAGAATATGAGGCGGAGAGTATGTAAAACACGTTCCGTCATGTTTCCTGCAAGGTGTCATAATGTCGTGCAGTAAAACAATATCTTGTGTGTGTGTGCGTGTGTGTGGGAGAGAAAGAGAAAGCTGGGAAAATGTGAACGCTGCCTTCATGTCGGTACATGATTTGTCTGTCTGGGTTCTCTCAAAAATGCTGAGCCAGATTGACATTACCTACTAAATATATTGCAGCAAATAACCTGCACAGTGTATGCACTTAAATAGGGGGGGGGAAAAAAAAGTTAAGGTGACCCCCTTTTCACGATGTTGGGGTCCAGGTCCAGTATGAGCAGCAAAAACAATGCCTTCCACAGTCCTTTAACACATACACACACACGCATATATCATTTGTGAAACAGATTATTCTAAAGCGGTCACGTGTTAGATGTGTGCACATCTCCACAAACATAAACTGTATGGATAACAACACGGGCTGCATGCATTTTTTTTATTTCTTTTATTATCTTTGTGTTCACGTTTACTGTCAAATGTGAGATTCACAAGGCCTTATTATGTTATAGGAGTACTTGCCTGCCCACGTGTGGGACATTTTGAGAATTACAGCTGATCTCACCAAGTGGTGTCTAGTAATGTGCCCAATACATCTGCATAAATTAAACGTAAAATTAATTAAAATACACACGCAACATTTATTACCTAGAATTTTAAGTATTTTTCCTAGGGAATGTTGAAAATATAGTTAAAATCATCGTATTTTTAACTACTGTCGTAAATACAAACAATATGTTTATCTATTGATATCATATGTTTACTAGATGTTATAGACTATAATGAGAAAAAAAATATTATCTTAAGAAATGTGATATCGTTATATTTTATAGTATTTAAATAACAGAAGTGGACAGGTGTCAAATTACATTTGTCACTAGGATGTAACAAAAGTGCATTTTACATTTTAACAGTTGATGCACAAAACCAAGTTTTGGTGTATCCTGTAGGGTACGTATCCGTGCGACGACGAGGTACGCCGCTGACGTAAACTGTCGGTGAGGGGAAAAAAGAAAAAAGTGACGCTGACACACAAGCCGGAGCCCTGACGGGGGAATAGCGTTTTGTTTCTTTTTTATTTAATTTTCTGTCATTTATTCTTTAGCGTTTTGTTGTTATTTAGCAGTATTCCTGCGTCGGACTCGACCGCCGTGCTCTTCAGCGCTTGCTATCTTGCATTAACGTCCATGCTGTTCTCCCCTCACGCGGCGCTATTTTGACAGTCGGGGTCGCGGTGAGCCAACTCAAGCTAGCAGCACCATTATATTAGCATCGGTAAGTCATTTGGAAAGCTTGCTAACCGTACTAGCTAGCACCTTCTATTTTGAGACCTGACAGTGCTCGTACGGGTTTACAGCAAGTTTCGCCTTTCTGTGATCCACGGTACACTCTTATTGAATAACGAGTTGTAATATTAAGGCTGTGTTTCATGGAGACTGAGTAGCTAACGTCCACTGAAAAGAAAAGGCTAGCTAGCGGGCTAGTATTAGCTAGGTAGCTAATTATACACGCCAGGCAAGGCAGGCTAATGCTGTGAGCTAGCTATTGTTAGCATAGAGGCAAGCTAATATTTTCAATCAGCTGCAAAGCTACGACTCTGACCAAACTACCATTGTTTTCTGCAGACCCAAGTTGAAGGATTCCCCACGCAACTCAAGACATACTGCCAACAACAAGGTAAGCCGAACCGCGAAGATGACTCAAGAGCCACTATCTTTAATATGTAACGCAACGTTAAGCACCATCTTTAAAGTCCGCCTTCTCTATGCCAGGCACGAGATAGCCATGTTAACATTTTATCCTACCAATTGTGACCGAGAAGGTTTACTAAAACATATGCTTTTTTCCCGAAGCGATTAACTATTTGGATGAATCAGAATTAACTGTTTGCTAATTCCTTGGGGCTCTTCATTGAAGTCCTACTCAAAACACACACTGGATACAACAAATGTTATTTATTACTTCTCGACGTGTGTGACGTTCATATAACAATTCAAGATTAGAAACTTCAGCTAACAATGTTGCGATATTAACACAAACCAACAGAAAGTTACAGAACTGTAGTGTTTGTGTGTGCTTGTGTAGGACTGAGTCCCAGTGGGTTGTATGGCGGAATGCAGATTGCTCCAAGCAGTTTAAGATTGTATTGTATTAAGTGCTTTCATTAGCTTGCTTTTTGGCATTCAATACTAAGTAAATAAAAGTAATTTTAAGGCTTGGCTCTTTTCACTCTTAATTCCTTAATAAATCGTTATTAGTAAATCAGAGCTGGCCACTGATTTGTGCCCCAGTACATCGTCTGTAAAACGCACTGTTTTAAGTGATCGACAAAAAAGGGTTTTCTAAAGATATACTTCACACGCGGTCATCACTCTGCGAGCCTTGGCTTTAGCTTTACTTTTTCAAACTCAAGCCTAAAATAGGCAGCAACAGTGCTTTGATAAACAAGGTGGGATCACAGCACAGACTAAGTGATTCAAACAATCTGCTCTGGGAAAAATGACATGTGTGCCTGGAGAAAAAACCCAAACATATCAATTGGTGTTGGCTAGTCATGTGACGATGAGAATTTATAAGCAGCAGGCAGGGACTTGCCTTTTAGTTCCATATGATGTTGAGATTGTCATGAAAACGCTTCCCAGTTAGATTAATAGTAGTCCAAAGTGATATCCCCAATAAAACAATGTTGTTGTTTTTTTTTTTTTTAGTTTAAAGCACTGTAACTACTTTATAATCAAAATTTTACCCAATACAGCTTTATTCTCTTAAATATTTTCTAAGCAACAAAGAGTATGATTGTTGGTGTCGTTGAAAAGTACGGTCCATTGTAAGATCTGTAGGAGGTGAGTCATTGAATCAACAGTCTACTGTTGCTAAGGCCACCAATGAGAAAGATGGAGTAACCTGCCTCTCAGTCAACATATTTCCCTCCCTTACACCCTGCTGCTTGTGGATCTTTGTGCATCTACAAAAATTTATAAAACTGTGAATCGTCGATTGTTTCTGAAGTTTCATGACAATCAGGAAATTTGTTGATTACTGTCTGTTAAGTATGCGTAATTTCATGTTTGTGTTTATCATGGTTTGCAGGGTGCTTTTGCTTATTCTAATAAATAATAGGATTTTTATGCCAACTTGCTTACTTTAGTGCATATAGTGGTTCCTCCAATAATATATCCGTACAAGCCAAGATTGTGATTGTAAGCATTTTTTAAACCCAGAGTAATTAAAAAAAGAAACTCATCCAATACGATTATATCAGTTTATTTATTAGTCAGGTATCCATATCTGCTTCTGCCTCTGAATCTCTCTTTGCAGTAGCATAAGCAGAAGAGTGGCTTTTTCTAGAGAGATTTGAAGAGCTATTTATAGATCTCTGCCAAAGCACCAAGCGTGGTGCTGTTGCTGCTGCTGCTGCTTCTATCTGTCTCTGCTCTTAACTGCTCCTGCTTCTGTTTCTCTCTCTCCATCTTCATTTGCTCCCCCCTTACCTGTTCTTAGTTTTTTTTAGCTTATTTTCTCACGATGTCCTATACTCTAATTATCAATCTTCTTTTTGTTCTGTTACTGTCCTGCATTGCTTGCTTTGATGTATATTATCAATCAAAGCAGAAGAGCGGTAACATGGTTATAATCTGGCCTCAGATTGGTACATCAGCTTGACTGACTTTGGTATACTTTGTTGGAAAGCTGGATTTTTAAAATTTTTTTTTTGCATAATGGCTTAAGGCAAAGAGCAGAAAGTTTATCACATGCTGAAACTAAATATTAAGTTTTTAGTAGCCTTCATTTAGTAGAAGATGGCTCATAGTCCTCAGAGGATGCAGAATCACAGTAGATAAGAAGGTGGGTTTGCCTAAATAAAGGTGTTTTAGTGAAAACTTGTTATGACTGCTTTCAATGTTTGCAGTGTAAATAAAAACAGTTTTCCTAGTGTTTCATAATAGCTTTACCTTAGCTATGCTGCGTGCAGAAATGTCAGCATCTTGCAAGGTGGTTGTGTTCCCACTCAGTCTATCTGTGGTATCTTTGGCTACTGATCCTCACTTAGCTCCTCCCCTTTCTCCTTCCTTCTTTCTAAGCCCTTCTTTTACTGATCTGTGAAAGAAGCTGCTTGGCTGAAGAAGCGACAGGACAGGTTATGAGGCATTAGTCCATGCCATCCATTTGGTCATGTGGTTTGCCTGAGACAAACCTTTTTTTTTTTCCACAACATGCTAGGATTGTAGAATCATTGGTTAGGTAAGTCTGTTGTCTTAAATTAAGAAAAGCTGTAAAGGAAGTTGTGTACTAAACAGCTGTCTATTAAATTTCTCTGGCTGCTTATGTTTTGGAGGGCCATCTTAAATGTTAGGTGACGCTACTAAACACTGAGCCACAGTACTGATCTTCTGATCAGTGTTTAGACTTTAAAGGGAAAATTACTGTATAGTTAAGTGTATTAAGTGTGTGGGCTATGGCACAATGTTTGTAATTTTGCCTATTTACACCACTAGAATGGATTTTAAATCAGATGGTCAAGATGTAAGCGAAGTGCAGACTTTATAGTGTCACTACAAGGGGTCTAACAAAAGTATTGCATTATTTGTTTAGGAATCACATTTTTCATAATAATCAATTTTCATAGGCTCAAAAGTGATTGGAGTAACACAATTTGAAAAAAAAATTAAGAACTGTTATTTTAAATACCTGTGCAATGACCACAAGATGTTAGTGACTGCCTGAAGTCAAAAACCCATGGACACCACTATATGCTGTTTCCTCCCTTGAGATGCTCTGCCAGGCATTTTCTGCAGCCACCTTCATTTGCTGCTTGTTTGTGGGGTTTTCTGCCTTTAGGTTTATCTTTAGTAACCAAAAAGCATGCTTTGTGCATGCATGCTTGAGATCAGGTGGCTGGCTTGGCCATTGAAGAAACTCGGGTTGCATTTGCAGTCTGTTGTAATTCATTATCTATTCACTCTGTGGAGTGCTGTTCAGTTCTGTAAGATTTGAATCTGAGCAGAGACTATAGCCCTGTACACTTAGTTCATCCTACTACTACTTTTATTATCATCAATAAACACTAGTGAACCGTTTCCACTGGACAATACATGCTCACGCCAGATTTGAAAGATAATATGGTACGCTAAAGGTTATGAGCAATTCGTTACTTTTTCAGTTTTCTCTTCCAATCATTATAGTGCAAGTTGTGCTTGATTTTTATCTGTCCAAATATTTTTTTTCCCCCAGATCTGGGAACGTTCTTTTAGATGTTTTCTGGCAAAATGTAGTCTAGCTTTCCTGTTGAGTGTAACCCATGTATTGCGCCATGTTGTAAACCCTCCTTATTTAAATACCCTCTGTATCTCTTTTAGACTTTGACAGTGACACGTTTGAATGTGCTCGAGTAAGGTAAATGTTGTGAATGCTATTTCTTAACCATGGAAAGAATTCTGCGATTATGCGCTTCAATTGTTTTTCACCTTTTTAGGGTGTTTTTTGTGTTGTTGAGCTGGTCAGTGATTTCTGTTGATTTTGCCACTTCTAAGTTTTTCATGTCAGAATTCTTCTGATTATTATTATTATTATTAGACTTCTTAAAGTCTAATACAATGGTGTGGATATTTTAATAAAGTCTTTTTAAATGATTTTTTTATTTGCCATTATGAAATCTTATCTTAGTCTTAGACTTAATAACAAGGATTGACTTATCTCCTGGATTGTGTTATCACTTGGATGAAGTGAAGCTTGGTGAAGGTGTTAGTATTTGTGATGCAAAGAAACCTGTGATCATTTGAAAACTTTTTTATGCTGCACAGCGGTTCATTCGATTCTTAATTTTTGCAAACTAAGGATGTCCAGTCTAACTTGCATTGCAAGCTCCTTTGTCTGCAAGTCGTGAGTTGATATTCCAATGACTTACAACTATTGATGGAACAAACAACGACTTGTCTTTTTTTCACAGATGGACCACAGTCTAACCTTTTTCTTCAAATTTTGCTCTATGAAGCCTGGCCACATAATATCAAGCCAGAAAGCATGAGACAGACAATCCTCCTGATGTTTTCCTTGATACTGAACTTTTGACTGCATACTTTCCCCCGCTGCATCTTGCAGCTGTCATTTGCAGCTGCAGGGAAAACATGCAAATGTGTTGTCTTGTGGGATTAAGGCTTTTCCTTGATACCGAGGTGATTTCATTATTTCACCCAATCTTCCCTTCTTCCTCTTAATTTTTTAAATTTGCTTTTATATTTCAGCAGTTATCTGTTTCACCAGCATCTGTCAGTACTTTTAAACTCTTTTAGTTTGTCCAGACAGTGACTTCACACTTTCCATATAATAAAGAGTGATGAATGGTGACTGTGGCTTCTGCCCAAGTTCCAAATCTTAACCTGTACCTGTAAAAGAGTATTTATGTATATTCATTCATTTACTATAAGCTTTCATTAGTGCTAGTGTTGTATCAAGTGACATGATAGCTGATTTGAGCAACTCTTCAAGCAGCTCAGCTTCTTGTGTGCCATGGTTTGCCTGTCATTGCAATTATATCGTTTCACAAAGGCAGAGAGCAAACGAGATATGTAAGAGAGAGACAGAATCCACACGAAAGGGAGGGTTGGAGGAGAAGGGAGGGGTGCATACTGTGCGCATGATGGCATAAGTGTGGTGGCGAGAGAGGGAGCCAGCTTACAAGCAAGATTTTCTTTCTCACTGCTGTGCTTGTGCTTCATTCAGAAAAAGAAAGGGGGCAGTCGAAATAGAGTTTTTTTTGACCGTTTTCATGAAAGCCATTAAGAAAACTGAGCTGGTAGTACATACAGACAAGAAGGCAGCACTGCAAGCCTGAAGACGACAAAAGTTAAATGAGCTGAAGAGACAGAGGAATAACTCCTGCAGGAAATGGGAATAAATTATTTGTAGTAATAGGGGAGAGAAAACTAATGACAGCGTTGCTCAGATCTGCTTCTGCTGCTCGTTCTCCTGCGATGATTTGGTTTTATCTGTGAGACACCTGATCTGACTTGGCTCGAGATCCATAGAGCTGATCTCTAATTACAGGAAGGATGTGCACTGTAAGTGAATGTGTCTGTGCGTCTTTGTCATTGGGTGTTAATAATTTGTAGGTGAGATGTAGCTTCTGTAGCGGTAGCATGAAGACATTGCTGCTACTATTATTAACTCTTGTGATGACACATTGCATTATCACTTTTGTGAAGTTCCTAAAGCATTTTTAAGCGAAGTCTCATCATCAGTGCATATATGATGTATTAAGGTTTACTGGGAGGTAGTTTTCCTATATACAATTTATTTTATCACATTTGATTGCACTTGGACAGAAGAATTGTATACATGAAAGCATCTAAGATACTATATTGTGTGGCGCATTTACCAGTGTCATGTGTGTACAGGGTCATGAAACATGTTTGAGGCAAATGCTGAGGTAATAAGGAATTCCCTTCCACTGTCCCTGTGTGGGAGGAGGGACAGAGGAGGGTGGAGGTGGGCTGGTGGTGTGGAGAGTCACTGAAGTAGGCGTTGCTCTGCAACACTGTCATACTGATTGTGAGGGAGGGAGGTGTGCAGAGGAAAAGGACAACGTATGGGCTTACATAAGGCATGTTAGTAGCACTGTATTTTAAGCACCTGGAATTCATCCTCACTCGCTTGAATTGAAGTAGTGCAGTACGACTGTTTATGAATGCACCTGGAATTTAAGACGTCGCCTCCTTTATTTGTGGAACACAGTGTGCAGAAATGAAGAGACTAGAGAGAGAGAGGTGTGAGAGAGGCAGCACAAGCGTGAGAGATGCACAACAGCAGAACCCTCTTAAATAAAAAATCTGTCACTATAAATAGCAAGCCATCCTCATGGCTTGAGCACTGCTTCAAGTTTAGAAGACCTGGCTTTCCCTCTCCGTTGCTGTTCTGGTGGTTATAACCCTAAAAAATCAGGCCTACAATCCTTATCACTTCCTGCTTTTATTCTATTTTTGACTGCTTGCCCCAGATCTCCCTTGTTCCGAACATGGGCTGTTTATATAATTTATTTTTTATGTACATGCATCCATCCATCTCCTAAGTCTCCTAAGTAATGCATCTTATTGAATTAGCTTGATGTACATAATATGGCAACGAGCCCATCACTGTACCCTGTTGTCAGTTAGAAATTGAAAAGACAAACAACTGTCACAGTTTCAGATTAAATGTAAAATGCTCCTTTGGTGTTATGTTTCTGGAGCTATTGCTGCTTTTCTTCTGCCGTTTTTACCATGTGAGTCTCTTCTCTTGTAACACAACACAAACAGCTGTAGTGAGGCGATTAGCGTCGACTGAGCTAACATCCCCTCACTTAATAAAAATATATGTGCATCCTTGCACGACCAGTACTTTTGCTCTTTGTTTATGATATTGAAGTTCTGCTCCTTACGTAGTTGGTGCACCTATAGCATCACTGCTGCATACTAATTGTTAATGCGTGGGAAAAAGACTGTGTATCAAATGGAGGAAGCACGAGAGGGCGAGGAAGAGAGGGAAAAAATCAATAGCAAACCCCCAAGAAACTGCTGCTGTAATTGCTTTATACGTCAGAAGGTTCACACCTACTCCTCTGAGACTTTAAGAAAAATCAAACTCCAAAACTTTTATTTTGAATTGATAAATACGGTCTTTGTTAGAGAATAAAAAGAAAACGAAATCATTAAAAACAAATGATAAGGAAACACTGCTTGAATTCCATTTATCTGATTCTGCACTTTCCCTACTCATCTGAACTTTAAATTTTTTTTTTTTGCTTTGTCCTCTTTTGAGCTAATTATTGTCTTAGTATATGCTAATTTATGTGTAAAATTTTATAAATATATCAGTTTTTTTTCTGATAAATTGACATCTGCATTACAAATGAATGTACCTGTAACTTTATTGAAGGTAGATGCTACCAGGAGCTAGCAGGAACAGGGATCAGTAAAATTCAACTGCAGTTGTTTGAACTGTAAAATATGGAGACAACTTGTGCCTTACTGTGGGCTTATATGTTCACGTAAAATGACTATGTGGCTCAAGGTAGGTCAGCTCAACCTTGTATCTACTTTATCCTCAGATGAGACTTGGTGAATTTTAATGAAGAGACATTTAAAAGAAAGCAAAATGTGACAGCAAGAGTCCTCTAAAGACAAGAGGTGTTGTATTTAAACAAGTTCAGGAGTGCTTCTATTCTAAACTTAGTTTATTAAATAACCTCAAAAATAACTTGCATAATTAGGTGATGATGAACACAGGAGCAGAGAGGCAAGCAAAAATGTAAGAAGGTAGGAACAGAAATTGCTCTCCTTATGCTGGCAGACCTATTGAGAGAGGTTGGCTTTTACAGGTAAACAGATGGCATGGCACAGCGCAGCACACGGATGACCTGCCACCACTGTCAGGTCAGCTACGTGATCTAGTGAGCTGCTCCAGTGTGCAGTTTCCCTAATTAACTGTACTTTCTGATTTGTGCTGGGGCTGGTACGTTGCCAGTGTCACGCTTTCATTCTACTGGCTGAGTAGAAATTGTCTTTAGAATTCACAGTATCAACACCATTCATATCATAAGATGTCCAGAAATTATCAACTGGAAGTTGGTGACTAAATTGGTATCAGAGATGTTAGCGATTAACTTATGGCTGATTAATTATTGATGGATATTTTTTAAAAAACCCAAAAACCACATTCAGATGTGTTAGAGTCCCCCTCAAAGCACATCTAAGTCACTTAAAACAATTTATCAATCCTAAGAGAACAAGTATTATATTTCTTTTGTAAATAGTTTTATATTTTCTCCTTGTTCTGGTCACGATGTCGTTGTTTTTCCCCATGGTGGCTTTAGTTAAGTCTGTTGTCTAATCAGATACTGTGTTACTGTCTTCTAACCATTAGAAGCTGCTTTAGCATGCAGTAATGGGCGTGTTTGCTGATTGCCCCTTAGTATTGCTTAAATTGTATTACATCAAATCCTCTCTTCCATCTTAGAAATAGGTCATTAGTTAACTTGTAGGTTTTTCTCAGAAAATGTTGTCTGCTGAATACCAAACTCAGATTTTCAAACAGTAACAGAGGCTGGGAGCTGAGCGTCAGACAGCAGTGAGCAGCTGTAGCTTTTAACACCGCAAATGTTCTGGAGCAGCAGGACTCTTATTACACATGCTTCCAAAAACATTAAAAATAAAGTGATGAAGTGTATCGGGGCGCTCTCTCTGCTCGGTGTATAAATATGCTTGTGGTTAGTAAGCACTGACAGATAATGCTTTCAGACATCTATTCCATCTGACCAGCTCTTTCTAGTAGCAGCTGGAAAGTACATTTTTTACATAGATCAGGTATTACCAATATATTCAGTACCGAACTCTTGTCCCTTTTAAAGAGTAATAGTAACTTAATGTGAAAGACTGCAGCTTGTTTGCTCTTAAGTATTTTGGATTTTGTTGGAGCAGTTGTAGAATAGAAGTTCTGAATGAAGTCAAAAATGTTTGGCTATCTGAGTTATAATTCAGCACTCTGAGAATCTGACAGTCAGATAAAGTAAACACAATGTAGCCCACTCTGAATTTTGCAGTAAACCTGTGAAAAACTGTCTGTTTGTCAATTTAATGATCTAATCATTACCATGTCTAATTAAGAAACTGGTTTAAATTGGCATCCTTAGGATACATTCAACTAAATTCACATGCAGTCTATACAGTTTGTTACATTTTGCATCTACAGCTCAAGTAGCCAACGGCAGGCCTGTCTTCCTCCCTTTATTTTTCTATTCTAACACAGTGTCGTCATTGTTGAGACACTGCAGTTGTAACTCATAAAAGACAGAGCTGCTTTTAGTGAATTCTGTGACGATAGATACTCACCTAGAGGTGGCTGATCTGGCCAGTAGGTAATATAATTTGGGCAACAATCGTCATTCTCAATCTGAATTACAATTCTTCCCACAGATTTAGTTGAATTCATGATCATATAATTGTCATGTGATCATGTTGTTTGCATCTATGTCAATGTAACCTTTTTGCCCTAAATTTTATTCTGAACGTTTTGGAGGTTACTGTATTTTGTTGGTCATGCATGAACATGGGTTACTATTATTTTGAGCTGTTTTCTGGAAGTAAGGTTTCTGTAGATATCAATGTACCCCTGCACAATGCAGACAGGTCCTGCTGTGGACAGCAGCAAAAATTATAGCCACCTAAAATTTATCACTGTTTACATGTCTGATGCATTAAGAAGCTTTTAACGCCTCTGCCGGCTGGATGACGGTTAGGTAACAGCTGGTACATTTCAAAAATTTGTGAATTTAATATTTTAATAGTATACTTCAAACCTGAACTAAGTTGGTTTCCAAACTAAATTAAAGAAATAACAGAAAATGGGACAGCATGTTTTTTTTGAGTATGTTTAAAAGGGTTAATTCTTTCACTGTTTGCACACATACAGTTTATCATTAACATGAGCATCTTTTTTTAAAACATTTATTTATTGGTTTTAACCAGTTTTACATGGTACACCGTGAAAAAAAAAACAAAAAAAAAAAACAAAATAAAAAAAAACAAGCATCTTTTTTGTTATTGGTTCAGTTTTGTCTCCTTTCTTGAGGCAGGAAAGCAGTGAGAGTGAGGGGGCCCGATGAATCAGAGGGTTAAGAAGACTTTTATGTAATGCAATATCAGACAGTAGATCAGTATGAAAAACATTGTCTCAATCTAAATTTAATTAAAAAAAAAATCAATAAATTTTTAAGGAAAGGATATATTGCCATCCCTAGTTTTAGCATCATTACAGGTTTAACAACGCTTACTCGACGTATCTGTGTTAGAGTATAATTGGTGTTGTTGTTGAATCATTTCAGTAAATATTAGAAACTAAATAATCAATATATTTGCTACACACAACTCTTCATCTTGCAGTGAATGACTTTACTCACTATGCAAGCTACAGTCAGCCTGATGTAATTTATTTCACAATGGGTTTTATATGGTTCCTCTGACAAGCAGGTCATATGCCAAATTAAGATCATCGTATCACCCACCACTAACCTCATCTGGTATGCGTACAGAGATCTTGTTTGGGGTGTGTCTGTCTGGTTTTCAGGTCATGTTCTATGGGACTGTGGTATATGGTGTTTGATATTTATTTGACAAGGCTAGCCCTAGGGACTAAAGGAGGGATTAGAAACACTGCAGAGGATGAAGTGATCTAGGGAAATGAGTATTAGCTACCTGGACGGCTGGATAAATGGCAATTTTATTGGTAATTCTTGAGTGGACATGCCTCATTTTAAGAGACCACCACTTTGCACTGGCCTAAGACAGACAGCCTGGCAAGTTGACTGGCTGGATGCCTGACTTCTGGGTTTGGCTGGCTGGCACTACTCAAGAAGCCAACACTGTTGTGGTGTTGGCATCCCAGAAGTCCAGCTGTTATTAAGTGTGGCTGAGGCAAATAGAGCCATTTTTTTAGATCACAGAGAACATCGGTCACCATCTGGACACATCCAGTAGTTGGTTAGCAGTATTCAGACTTTATTTTTATATATATAACATACTATATAACATACTAGACATACCACTATGTTCTAATATCCCAAAGTAGCACTGTAAAATCTAATAGCCTGTGCAAGCAAACCCTTACTTGTAACCGGCTCAGCTCTTGAAAGCTGTTTCTCATGTTGCTCAACAGTTGTCATGTAATTTTCTTTTTGTTTTTAGTTCCCCCTCTTGCCCCATCTGTCACAATTAGCTATTCCACAGCCTGTACCTCAATCATGGGAGCTGCTTGAGCCTGTATTGATCTACAGTCTACACTGCTGAAGAGTGGGCAGTTTGTGTCCTAGATGGCTTATCATTTTGTCCACAAAGCTTTGAAATGTACATTTCTGCTACAACAAAGTGCTTTTTGAGTAGTGATCTGTTTTGATCAAAGCAGTAATTAGTGGGATTGTTGTAACCATACCAGCATATGTTATTATTAAAAGATGCAGTGTTTCTTATCCCTCCTTTAGTTTGACTTCATTCTTTTGTCAGTGTGATTACCATTAAATCATATAACTGGTTAATTGGTGTGTGTGCTTCCAAAAGACAAGTTATAAAGAGCACACTTAAGTAAATGTCATAACACTGGACACTAAGTTTGAGGCACAGTACAAGCAGATTGGGGTAAAATATTTGTGCTTGTACTGCTTAATTTATGGAAAGTAGGGCTGGGCGATATTACTGCAACAACATGGGAATAGAGCAGCTGCGAGAGAATTCAACATTATTGAATCAATGGTACGGAAGTGGAGGAAGCACACTTTTTGGCTTTCCCCATATTGCAAAACGTGCTTCGTCTCTTTGCTATTACTGTCGCCTGGCATAATTTGCAGATGATGCGATGCTTTCAACCAAAACACGCGCAGCTTGATGACACCATCAACATGCGCTATCGCAGTAGAGCGGTCTAAATCTCTACTGTCGAGTCAAAATCTCTACTGTTGGCCAAATTCATATTGTTTCTACTGTATACCGTTTATACCGCCCACCTCTATCGGAAAGGTATCTGTTTTGCTGTCAAATAAAAGCACACTCTGACAAAGGATTCCTTGAATAACTTGTGTAACAGTGACACATTCATTTGTGAGACCTCTCTAAGGGTTTTAAAGACTATACTACATTTTAAATGATATGTAATTGTGTGATTTTCACCTGGTGCGAAAATAAGCAGTCTGAAAAAGTTTTGGTTTTGTCCACACATCTTGAT
This sequence comes from Hemichromis elongatus, assembly GCA_015108515.1. Lineage (NCBI taxonomy): Eukaryota > Metazoa > Chordata > Actinopteri > Cichliformes > Cichlidae > Hemichromis > Hemichromis elongatus. Next base: position 20,354 of record VUQR01028107.1, read on the forward strand.
AATTAGGTAGTGCTGCAAAATCTGCTCTCACCACGCCATTCCTTCATTTATTATTCACGCCAATTTTGCGTCACAATTGGCCAGCTGCACAGAGCTAAGTGAGAACTGAGTCGTCAGTTTTTTCCTTCTTTTCAGTACTGTTTATTTCCCCGACTGTTGGAAAGATTACGTAAGAACAACAAAGCGAAACTGAAGAAACTTCGTGCACACGTAGAGCATGGGCAAGGGTAGAACCCATGACATTTTCTCGATAATCTGGATCTCTTTCTTTAAAGTTGTGAGACGGAGCATTAGCAGAATACAAGTTGTTCGAGTGACCCTGTAGTTTTGTGTGTTCCTCAGTTGTCTGCGGCACATGTATACAACCCAGTGCTGCACTGTCAATATCTCCCTTGGGAGATTGCGTTAAAAATTACATCTCCTCTTCCTCCACCTGCCTATAATTTCCAGCTTGACACTTCTACTTAGACTGTGGCAAATTTGAATTTCATCCGATGATCACATAGCAAGTCTTAAGAATAACTTCTGAGGAAGCATAATGCAGTTTTTAGACTGAAGTGATTATGAAATGGTTTGAAGGGCAATAGAAACTGCTGCTGCTCCACTCTGCTCTCATAGTGTACAGAAGGGAAAATAATAGATAGTGGGCATAAGCCATGAAGACAGGTTTAGAGGTTTGAGGACACATCACTGGTCTACAAATGTTTGACCTGGTGAAAGTAGCCTAAGTTGGTGATTAAAATGTACATCTTAAGAGGCACAGTCCATTAAGTAAAGACCACCAGTTAAATGGAGAGAGACCCCAATGAGTGGTATAGAGTTTTACAGAAAATTATTAAAATGCTGGTGATAATATTACCATACCAGCTTTATTTATATTGGTAGATGGATTACTGAAACGATCTTATTTGGATCCCAACATGGCAAGGACTGTACATATTATTGGTCTATTGTGGGTACTATGCTTTTCATGCAGATGTAGTTTTACTTTGTGGACTGTCTCTCCACTTAAAGTGTGCGAAAAATTGTAATTGCCTATTTGTACAGTGAATTGAAACTGAGTGCTACCAAAAAGCTATGAGCACTAAGTACTAACCATTTCCATTAGATTTTGGAGTGCACCCACAAGTCTTGAACACAGACATGCCAACTTATAAATACAGAGCAGTCACAGCAGATTAGCTACTGCATGTAAATGGATCAAAGCACTGGACTTAATGTTTTGTCTTTCTGTGTAGCTTTATGTTGTTTGTGACATGCGGTAACTAAATTTCATGCACAGGAGTTAAAGTATGTGTTTTTATTTAAGACAGGTTTTTCTAACATGCTAAAGTTGTGAAAACTAGTTTGATAAAAACATTTTTGCAAATGTCTTTCTTTTTCAGTTGCTATCTCTGTGGAAATGTGAAAATTCAAGGAGTCGAGGTAGTGAAAGTGGATGAGTTTAAAGCTCAGCCAGCCAAGGCAAGGTACAGTGAAGTGTAAGGAGGGGAAGAAGGGAGTGCAGACAGGGTGGAGCGGGTGGAGACTAGTAGCATACGTAATTTGTGACCAACGGATGGCAGCAAGAGTGAAAACAAGGATTTACAAGATGTTAGTGAGACCTGCTCTGATATATGATTTGGAGATGGTGGCACTCACAAAAGGCAGGAGGGGGAGCTGTAGGTGGCACAGTTGAAGATGTTAAGACTGGGAGTGACCAGGAGAGACAGGATTAGAAATGAGTACATCAGAGGGACAGCTGAGGTTGAGCGGTTTGGAAACAAATGTTGAGATGTGAGGCTAAGGGGGTTTGGACGTGTGCAGATGAGAGATTGCGGATATACTGAAAGCATGTTGAAGATGGAGCTTTTAGGCAGGAGGAAAAGAGGAAGACCACAGAGAAGATTCATGGAGGAGCAGAGGGGTTGGTGTGACAGAGGAAGATGTCAGGGGCAGGGTGAGATGGTTCCAGATGATCCAGTGTCACAACTCCTCAAGGGAGTAGCCGAAAGACAAAGCCGTTTCCTTTTATCACCCTCAACTCTGACTTGCTGTGGAGAACAAAATATAATTGGAGCGTACCTGAAGATGATCTAATGCCTATGGAAGGCTTCAGTGTGTGCTATAGCAATGCGAGCTATAGCATTTTGAATGTATTCACTTCAGAGACCTATGTCCTGTAATTTACTATGAGCTAGTTTGAGCCATTTCAGCAATATTTAAAATAACATAAATGCACAAAGCTTTGAGTGGTGAATTTTGCGGCTGATGGGTGTACAACGACCTTTTACTGTTCATAATATGCGTGTGACAGAAAAGGGCAGTTTCTGTCTGCTGGGGCCTACTTATTTATTCTGAAAATCTGTTCTTGTGTCTGTGAGCTCAGTCTGTTTAGGTCAAGGTTCAGCTCCACAAGACCTAGTAGTTAGTCACTGCTTTCCTGTGAATGGAGACAGTCGGGGATGTCATACCCAAAGTGCACATTTAAACAAACTGAATGAATCACATTCTAATAATTTTGCATTAAGCTGGTGCCCCCCCCCTGTGTATTTGCTGTGTCTGCAATTGAGCTGTGTTGTTTAGGCTATATGTAACCCACACTGCTGCTCTTTGTCTGTCTGTGTGTTGTTTTTGTCTTTAAAAGAATGCCCAATGATAAATACATTGAGCTTTTTAATTGGGGATAGAGCGAGGGTCGTGAGAGCGAGAAAAGAAGCAAAAAAAATAAAATAAAATATAATATATATATATATATATATATATATATATATATATATTTATATATATATATATATATATAGGGGTGTTTAA
>VUQR01028107.1:25681-38743 GCA_015108515.1 Hemichromis elongatus
CTTATTCTCTTTCACGAAGCTCATGGCTGAAAACTATACAGACAAATTACTTATCTATAGATGTTTAAGTGAAGCAAATGTGCATGGACCGCTATTCTACAGTCCCAAGCACTCTGCCAGCACGCTCGTCCCCTCCCTGTGTGAAATTGTGCAACCAACGCAAAGGGGAATCCTCTCTGACACAGACAAGCACTGCTACGCACACACTGCGAGGGCTGCTGATATATGATATGTGCAGGCACTGAGGTTGCACAAACTCTGCTTTTACTACACACACATCAGCCTCCACTCCGCGAAGACATAACCTTGCTGCCTTTTGTGAAATGGGTTCTCTCTGACGTCAAATGGGCGAGGCGCGCAGCTGAATACAGAGGAGATGAACTGGGTCGAAGCTGCCTGTGTACGTCTCCCACTGCTCTCTGTGGGTTTGTGTGTGCATGCTCACTCCCGTTTGCAGAGATCTGCGATTTCATTCACCTTCATCTTTCATTCAGCCTCTGCAGAGAAAATGGAGAGGCATTTTTGCTACGCATGCTCTCCCATTATGAAATTTGAAATGATGCAGTGAATGAACTAAAAACTAGTCATAGTAGTAGCTATTAAGTTACCCAGAGAAAATTACAGGAATGTACTGTGATTGTTCTCTGTTTATTTACCCTCTGTAGATTCCAGTGTCTTTCTTACTGTTCGTATTGTTATGGTTGTTTCCCCCTCCCCTACTATTTATCATACTCAGCTGCAAATGTCCACAGTGGACTGCTAGTACTCTATGTAATAGTTGGATATATTAGAAATGCCTATTATTAACTACTTTTCCACTCCAAACTGTGTCTTTTTTATTGGGTTGACTTTATTTTTGTTGAGGACAAAGAATTTTAAATGCCACTTTGGCTCCCAATCTCATTCTGACCTTTGTTGTTTCAGTTAGTCCATAGCATTTGATATCAATAATCTCACTGCATTTATAACTGCCGTGCAATTCCTTTCATTTCTCTGGCTTACCGGACTGCTAACTATTGCACAGACCCTGACCCAGCTTGACCAGATGGAAGCTAAATTTGTCAGTGAGCTCATACCTGAACACAATATTTAGTCTGGCTAGAATACTGTCTGCAGTGGTTATATGCATACCGTCTGTTTGTAATAGTGTGTGTTAGTTTTATGGCAGTGTTTACCAGGCAGATGGCGGCCCCTCTCTCGCACACCCGCATCTCATTTCTGATTCAGGGATCCTTTCCATTCGCAGCTTTTGATGTGGTAACCTGACCCAGTGTGCTGGGTAGTTTATGACCTGTGTGTCTCTGCATGGACTCTGTCATCAGGGTCCATGCCACTCTGCTAGACCAGTAATGTGCATGATGTGCCCTGCTCTGCGTTGTGACAGCTGATGAGGATTGACTATATTCGTTATGTTGTCGGTTGGTGTGATTTGTGGACCTCGGTTAATGTCAGACATACACGAAATCTTACCTCTGCATTCAACCACAAGTAGTATAAATGAGTGAATTGTGCAGGAGCAACAAAGCTTGACAATAGTAAGAAAGGGGCATAGTGTAGTAATGACCCCATTGTTAACTTTTGGTAAAAAATTAATCATCTGCTGCATTTGTGAGATCACTGCCTGTGTTTTTTGTGTAAGGCATGGCATAGAAGACAGCACCTAATACTGTAAAGTCTAGCATTGCATTGTGTGGTTCAACTGTGCAGTGTGGCACAGATAGTAAAAGCGGTTTGCGCTGTTACCTGGCTTTGTGGAAACACACTTTCGACATAGTTTGCGGTGCATGCTTTCCTAACCACATTATTAGTTTGCACAGTGTTATTCTCATGGCTTTTCACGTTGCCTGTCAAAACACTGATGGAATGAGTTCTGTCGGCTTTATATTGACCATGTCTCATATTTATATTGAAGAAAAGTTATTTCGAGATTATTATCTTTACAGTGTTATTGCTTGCCCTAGCAGACAGCTGAAGTGAGATGTCAGCATCAGGCCCACCAACACATTGACTGAACTAGGCCACAGGAAGGAGAGAGCAGTACTGCTGCTGATAATGTAGTTGTTAAGACTGCAGTATACAATGCTTAATATATCATATTGTAATTGCATTTTATACATTTTTGATAAAATTGCCAAAAACAAATAAGGCTCAATCTTTACAAAACATTTTGTTGCCATGTTGCTCATAGGGGGTTATTTGATTGGGCTTTCTCCAGAATACTAGAGGATCTTACAGTATAGATTGGCTTGAGGTGACTGTTGTGATTTGGCAATATATAAGTAAACCTGAATTGACGGGAATTTAATATAGACTCAGTTTCATACACTATAAAAGATGGATATAGCCACTGTGATGTTGCCCATTGTTTAGAGATGTCCCATTAAAAAAGCTTGGGGTTAATTGTTTTGATTGTTAATTGTTTTTAGGAGTGGTTCTGACTATGAAACCACACATTATTGTGCCTGTGAGTGTGTCCTGGATGGCAGTAATTTACAAAATAGACTTAATGTTGTACTCAAATTGCCCTGAAACTAGTGATTTTTCCTCATAAACTCTTTAGGAAAGTGTTTACTCAGGTCACAGGGTAGGGGGGCTGGAGACTGTTTTCCCATAGATTGCCATACAACTGGGAGTCTTTTTTCCAACTACAGGAGTTGCCGCTAGAACAGATTCAGGTTTAAGGAAATAACTTTTTTGTTTATTGATTAAAGATAGCTTAAATTAGTTTTAATTTCAGAGTGTTCTGTCCAATCATATAGGTATGACTTTCCTCCTTGGCACCTAGGATAACAAAGAAGCAACTTTCCCTTATCATGTTTATGCCAGGCTGGATAAAAATAATTGCAACAAAAAAAACAAACAAAGTTTTTCTTTTAAGCAGAACAATGGATGCTGAATGTTTTGACATATCCCAAGATGTTTTATCAAAATCAGAAGGAATATCGTTGTCATAATGCACATCAGGGTAAAAAGAAAGATAACAAGAAAGAAAGATTCTTATAAATCTTTCTTTTTTCTGATTAATAAGCACCAGTCTAAAAGGTTTAGTGATGTTTATCATCATTCAGAGTAAGGAGAAGCACGGAGCAGGTTAAAGGCAACTGAAGAAGCCTCACTAGTTATTTATCAGTTCAGCAGCCTTAATTTGATGTTTTACTACTTGATATCCTGTGACCTAGAAAATAGAGAAACCACTTTGTTGTCAGTGTAAGATTGCCTGAACTTGAGAAGGCAAAAACGGAAGACTCGTAATGGCGTATCCTGGGCATTTATTGTTTCTTTTCTTTCTTGCTGCATTTTCTCTGCTCCCGTCCTTCCATTTCTCTCTCTGTACACTGAAATCCTTTTATTTATTGTTAATATCATTGTTTTCTCTTCCTGTTTCACTGGTACTCTCTCAGCACAAATGGCACTAGTTCAGAAGGACGTTATCATCTCCTTGGCAACCCTTTGGGCTGGTGTGTGTGTGAAACTGGGAGGACTGTTGATAGAACTGAGATCATAAGAGAGGGATGGGCAGAGGAGGAGGGGTTAGGTGAGGCCGGTTTATTCATAAGCACCCAACTGCTGGCTCTGATTCACAATTTCTCCTGCAGCCCCTCCCTTACATTAAGCTAGTACAGTTTGCTCAGCCAGGAGATTTGAGACTGACATTTGAAATGAATGAATATATTTGCTTTCACATCAAAAAAACTTTCACTCTCTTTGTGCAAAACTGCTCTGCAGAGTGCGGTAAAGCAGGAGCACGATATAATTCTTATGTGATCAAGTCGGCCATATGTTTGTGTAGCTGTAGTTTTGTGTAACCAGAATATGGCTGGGGTTTGTGGGTGCCCTGGTCAGTGATGTAGTGTTATGCTGCTGGTACTGCTGCTGATGACGACTTTGCTGTTACATTTCTTGGGTCTTTCCCACACTGGGAATCCCTGCCTTATTTCGAACACTGTATCTATTCTGTTCTACAGCATGGCACAGTGGTAGAGGCAGGGATGTAGATGAATGGCGATCTTTAACAGTGCATGCAGTGCATAACATGACAAGCATACTTATTTTATTTATGCAATTAAATAAACAAAGCTGCACAATCCTGTGTGATGGAGGAATATAGGACTGTATGACAGTTTGTTTGCTTGTGAGGCTGTGTTGCTGTTCTTGCACGGCACCAGAATTTTTAAAAAGTACTGTTGGCACTGTGCAGGACCTTTTATTTAAACAGGCAGAAATTTTCAGTGTGCTAGACTTTGCCAGATGGTGTGTGTCTGATACCTTTCTGCTGGGATGAGTTGCAGAGGAGGAACACATTTTTAGCGCTTTATCAGAAAGCACATCGTGAAGCATGTAGCCCACACTGTAGAAACGAATTATAAGCAGTGACAAAATTAACAATTTAGCAGTTTAAGAAATATTAGTCCTGCTTTAGGTGCTACTTTCGAAAACCTGCCTGCTGTTAGATTTTGAGCTTTCAGCTGCTTTGTCCCCCTCCCTCCTAGAAATAGCAGCAGCAGCAGCGATGAGTCACTCAGTGTGTGAAACATGACGTCACCCGTGTCTTCCTCTTCTGCTCTTGGTATCCAGGACTCCTGACTGTAGGACAGACCATGCTGCTGCACTAAGCCGGAGGGAGAGGAGAGGAGAGAGAGGCCCCAGAAGACCCCTGAGGTGGTGGCTGGCCATTTGGTGCCCCTCCCACTTGTCTGGCTGCCTTGCTGCTGCCTCTACAATTCACCTGATTGCTGTAAATATATATATTTTTTTCCCATGTGCATGCTGTTCTCTAAGGTTATCTTTAAGGTGTGTCATTTAGAGCAGGTTTTGCACCTATGCGGGGAAACATGGAGCTACGTATTTTTATTATGTTTTATTTATTATTTATTTATTTTTTCATTTAGAAACATTTTTGTCAGATGGTTTAAAAATCCCCATCGAAAAGCAAAAAAATAACCTTCCCAGTACAACCCTAAAAAGTTTTTAGTTGCTACTTTTTAAAGTTGCTGCTGTTAGGCTTTCGCCTGCTGTGTCCCCCCTCCCCCCCACTCCACTTGAGTGTCACAAGGGGCAGTAAATCTTACATTTTATAGTTTATTATTATTATTATTTTTTTTTTGCAAAAGTAACATTTTATAGCCATTATCTAGGTACCTTCTTAAAATAATCATGAGCATTTTTTCTCTCCTCAACAAAAGATGAAGATGTAGTAAAACAAAACATGAACAAAGTAGTTTGTTGTTTTTTTTTTCTGAGAGCAGGTGTTTAACTCTGAATATTTTTTGTTGAAGTCATTGTTCATAATTTGTGCATTTTGTTCTCTCTCTTGTCCTTATAGCCCTTCCCCAAAGGCTAAGGCTTGCTATGGACTGCACTTCGCCCTCTGCTGCAGCCCAGTCTAGTACACTACGTTAGTGGGTCCCCACATCTTTCCGCGTGGTTCCTGTCCAGACTCAGTGAACAGAGTCCAGCTCCGATCTGGTACAACTTACAGGTAAATGCCATTTAAAGTACATTCTCTCTCTTTCTGTCTTTTTAGCTTTCCGTGCACAGTTTTTGCAAAGTGGGTAGCCATTCTGTGCAGAAGGGAACTTCCCCTTCTTATCGCTCTTTTTTTTTCTTCTCAGCCACTGCTGGGTTCTCCACCCAACCCCCTCCCCACTCCCACCCTCCCCCCTTTCCCCTAAAAAGATGTCAGTGAGCCTGACAACGGACATCCAGCAGGAGGGAGAGAGTGGGCCACTTATTGAGCCCTGCAGTCGAGGCAAGACCTCCCCTCAACCACAGGGCACCAAAGAAGGAACTGGGGAGAGCCTGGAGCCGGACGACAGCTCTCCACAGGATGCACAGGTAGGAGTCGCTGATCATATTGGTGATTGTAAGTTTGCATTTAGATGTTGTTTAAAAAAAAGAAAGGAAGTTGAATTTCACATAGTTCTATTGCGTCTCCTTTCTTGAGAAGGACCATTGTTCAAATTTCAGGGTTAGTAACAGCATCCAGTAATCAGCTGCTTGTTTTGTTTTGCGACTAGGAAGCTGACCAATTATTGTTGATGTTACACATGATGTGGGCTCAAGTCAGATAATTTTTATTTTTTAAACAAAGACGCTACCTTTACCTTCTACTTTATTAGCAATATCTTATTGTGCTTGACAATAATTGTTGTCTTTTGAGTAAAACAAAACAAAAGGGAGATTTGTTCCCTCCCGTGTCCCCTGCAGTGAGATCAGAGGCAAGGAGAACAAAGGAAAATCTAAAAAACTCCACTCACAACTTTTTATTGTGTTTGTGTGAGTTGCATCCTTTGTCAGCAGCCTGCTTAGCATTCTTATATATATCTGAACATTGAAAAGAATAAAATAAAAATTACATTTTATTGCTTATTTTGCTGCAGGTTTTTAACAACAAACTATACTGTTGTCATCCCACATGTTGTTTTGAAGCTTTGAGTTAGCTATTAATGTTTAAACCCCAGTTAGTTTATACTGATGAATGCGGAACCTTCTTACACACAAGTTCTTACACACTTGTTCACTTACTCAAATTTATGTACACTATTGAGTTTATTATATTAAGTACAATACACTGGAATTGAAATAATAAAATTATTCAATAAACTGTTTTTTCAGAAGCGGGCTCCTAACCACAGCCATGGCAGGAAAAGGGCCAAGGTAAGTGTCTGTGGTTAGATTTTTTTTTTTTCTTTTTAAATAAACTTATTCAAGTTTATTCTTGATTCCTTGAAATGGTCCCCATGCTATTTTGTTTGTTTGTATAGGATGACCTTCCATTATTACCACTCTAATCCTCTCAACTACAGAGGAACACCTCCTTTATTGGCTTAAAATCTTAAGTCCAACTTAAAAAGTAGCTGTGTTAGACTGACCTCTGTAATAAGAGAATAACACATATAACCAGTTAGATTTTACAACTAGGAACAAACAACTAGAAAAAAAAAATCAGGGCAGCTGTTTTGTGAGTAGGGTGACCAAATTGTACGTAGCATAGTAAATCAACATTTTATTTGATTATGTTGATAATGAGTTATATATACTGTAGCTCTCTTAAACTGACTTTACCTTACTTATATGTAAATTGATTTTGGACATTCATAAATATGACGTATCAGTGTTACTTAATCATGAGAGTTCAACCCAGTTATTGCATTGTTGGAATGGTATTTTAGTATCGCACGCCTTGTTTAACTAGTTCCCAATGATTTCTGTAAAAGTGATTAGATAATGGCTCGCATCATTTCACAAGGTTTAATTTTCTCTGGGGTTTCAATCAACAATTGAAGGGTTCTCATCACATATGCTGTATTGAAGATTTGTGTTAGCCATGTGCCATCTTGCCTCCTACTCCATTAGCCAATATCATTGTCCTGAAGGCTCGAGAGACACTTATTCTCTTGTTTATGCCTTAAAAAGCCTAACATCAGAATTTTGGCATAGTACACAACAATGTTAATGAAATTAAGAGTTTTCTTGTCTCAAAATGCTACATGCTTGTATTTTACACATGAACACATTTAATAGTATGTTGATGATGTAAATTGTAGCTGTTTTTCTGTGATTAGTATATAAAAATGTAACACATTAGCCTTACAGATGACATGTGTGGTGCTCTTTCAGTCTAATGCCAAACTGAGGCTGGTACGAAGTCTTGCAGTGTGTGAAGAGTCCTCCGGTCCATTTTCCAATGATGGACCACCAGAATCGGTACCTTTTTTTTCCCTGATCATAACCAAAACCCCAGGCTGGTTTGCAACTTTTTTTTGTGGTTTAGTAGGAGTTACAATACTTAAAAAGGCAAAATTAGTAAATACACAACCTTCAATTCGTGTAATAATGAGAAGTGGTTTTCTAGGATATCATCCAGCTTCACATCAGCTGTCCTTCTGACAAAGAGGAGGAGAAGTCCTCGAAGGATGAGTATGAGAATGAGGAGGAGAAGAAGGACAAGACTCCTCGAAAGATGCTGTCACGTGGTAAGAAGCAAACTGTCATTTTGTAAAAGTATCTTTTTCTGTCAATATCTTCCCTTTCCCCTTTGTCTGAATACGATTTTTTTTTGTTGTTTTTTAAATAGACTCCAGTCAGGAATATACTGACTCCACGGGCATCGACGTTCACGAGTTTCTGGTCAACACACTGAAAAACAATCCCAGGTACGAGTCTGACGGATAAACATGTTATATAAGCATTTATTATACAGTAATAAATGACTTATTAAATAAGATAGTGCTATTGATTTATAGCAGTCAATTATTACTATTCATTTCTATTTTTTTTAAAGGTTGAAATAATACAGTTCATTGTCCAAACATATGAAAATATGTTAACAAATTTGATCGCAATGATTTTATTGAAATTGCATTTTTTTACATTTAAAATCAGATATTATTTCTTTTTGACTAGCTACTTAAACAAAATCTGCATTTCTAAATATCTTAATTTTCATCCAGCAAAAGTGGATCCTGCGTCATGAGATACAATCTGTACAAGCTTGTACAGGCTTCAGTAAATAAAGTATTAAGTTTTGGTTTAAATGTATCCAAAAAAAATGCAAATCTAGGTGTTCTAACTTTGGAGAATTTTTTTTATTTTTTTTTATTGCATGGTGGTAGTATACTTGCTGCACTATTCAAGGTCTTGCTTGCCTGTCTGATTTGTCCCTCACTCGCTTCCCCTCTATGGCTCACCAGGGATCGAATGATGCTGCTTAAACTGGAACAAGATATCCTGGAGTTCATTAATGACGACAAGTAAGCCACGTTCTTCATATCACTCACATGTTTTTAAATTTAGCCCTCCCACCTTCAGTTCTTATTATTTATAGTGTGCTGGGAGAAAGAGAGAACTATGTTAAGTTGTAGTTGTGTATTCTGTACTTAAGAATACTGTTTGTGTATCCCGACAGTTCGAAAATCTATATTTATCATTTATAAATATGACGTAAATATTTAGTTTGATATTTTAGGACATTTGAAAAACAAAGAATTAAAACCCAGCTGTGGGTAATTTGCTCTGTTGGAATAACCTGCTTCACGCATTTTTATCTTTGTTTCAGTAACCAGTATAAGAAGTTTCCACAAATGACTTCTTATCATCGTATGCTGCTGCACCGTGTGGCTGCCTACTTTGGCATGGACCATAATGTGGATCAGACGGGCAAGGCTGTCATCATCAACAAGACAGGCAACACACGCATGTGAGTGTAGTGTGTCTCTATATCATTGTTTCAAGAAGCACATGCATATATTAAATAGTACTTGTGTTGAGGTATTGACGTGCAAAGAGCAGTTTCACCTTAGATGTTGAAGTGGGCAAAAATACTATGTGAGGATTTTGTTGAAGCACATGTTGGCAAATCATTAGATCTAGAAATGAACAAGCAAAATCTGGACAGGTTTATGACTCTTTGGAAGTTGTTTTTTTTCTCTTTAATTTACAAAATTTCACCAATTCAGCCAAATTGTTTTATCTACGTTTATTTACTATATCAGTTTTCACAAATCCACTCAACTTTTCTACACATGATTGGATGGAAGTGCATTTAAGAACATGTCTGACCCCGTCAGGTTGGGCATTAAACTTTAACTGTCAAATCCCCCATGTGGAGTTTGATGCACGGATGTGACAGCATTGCAGGCAACAGTCTTGTGAGTTCACAGCTGGTGAACAGTCCTGTGTCCGGTCTCATGCACTATAAGAATGCAGCTGATGCAAATGAACTCCTGCTGTGACACATGTGGGGGCAGGGCTTTAGAGCTTTGGACAACAGTTTCTTTCCCAGATTCTCCCAAATTTATTGTCTTGAATTCATGTGGGAAATTAGCTCATGTTTAAAAGTATTCATTTTGTCCTCCACTATTTTTGTTTTCTGGTTTGTATAGCCCAGAACAAAGGTTCTCGGAACACATCAAGGATGAACGCAACATGGACTTCCAGAAGAAATTCATCCTCAAGAGAGATGATGCTAGCATGGACAAAGATGATAATCAGGTACATCAAAAGTACTTTTTTGTATTTTCTTTGTGTGTACACATCGGTTCATTTGCTTTTTCTCACTTTCCAGGCATATTAGTGTTTTTAGCTTCACCAATGAGTTGGATCCTCTGTTGAGTAATAAAAGCTTCTATAGGCTTGTCTCAAGTATACAGAATACTGTTAAAGTGTCACAGTTATCAGTTAGGGGTGAAACTGCATTTGTTATCAAATATAAAAATTGATACATAGAAATACATTTAATATTTTAATCTGCAGAATCTGGAATAACTTATATTCACTTATATTCACCTTATATTCCAGGCTATGTGCAGATCATTGCATTTCTCGCTCTGATCCTGATACAACCACATGGCTTTTAACTTTTTGCTTGGTTTGACATCCTATGGTTTCCATATACAGAATCTTTTCTTATTACTAAATTGTGGAGATGAATTTAGAGTGATGACTGGGAACTGCTTGACTGCACCATTTCCTTCTAACCCAGTATCACCAATATCACTTGTATATTGGTTATATTACACATCCTCCTACTCTCATACAGTTTACTGTCTTACTGTCAAAATCTTCTTGATGGCAAAGCCTAACATTATGACCACTTGTACAGATGAATGTTAATTACTTTATTCCAACAGCAAAGGTCAGAGATATTAGACATTAAATGACAGTTTTTGTTTGTCAAAGTTTTGATTACAAGATCTAAAGACATCATTGTCGTAAGAATAGCAGAAAGCTTTATCTAAGTGTATCCAAACTCCCCATCAACAGTTATGTGTCTGTTTAGAGCTTTCCTTTAGGGGAATGTAGTCAAATTAGGGAACGTATTAGAGCAAATCCAAACTGTTTTGGCTTTGACTTAGAACTTACAGGAATTAAATCATTATTTGCTTGAGTCTGTGTACCAGGTCGCCTGAGGACCTGTGCGTTGCACCCAAAAGAACAACAAAGTTCCCTCCAGTGGTGGCCATTATGTGTCAGCTTTGGGGACACTATAGCTGTGAAACATGAAGCACAGGTTTTTGCAGTGCAAAACTTGAATTTAACCGCTGTATTGTTAAATTTGATCTATGTAGGACAGCTGTATAATTCAACACTTTTATAAAGACATTTTCAGTTCATTTGAAAAGGAACTTGATCTTTGCATGCTTCGATATTTCAGTAACTCCTGAGATTTAATTTAAACCTTAAATTGGACATTTTCAAATACAGAGACAATTCTTCATCTTGGAATTGCGAGATTCTGTTTCTCAAAATTGATTTTGCTTATTTTTGTTCTCCGGACATTAATCATTTCAACAGTGTTTGTTTGGAGCTATGACACCATTTCCCAATGCTTGTGCAGATTTGTCATAGTCTTGTATGATTCTATGTTCTCTCACGTTTGTGGTGTTAAAACTTCCCACGCTGACTCATCCCTTGAACACTTACTTTCCACAGTTTTCCTTCTGCTGTCTTGTTTTGACAACTGACAGCTTCTCTTCCTCACATGCTATTGTTATCTTGTGCATTGCTGCTACTTTTTCTTGACAGCAGGTTGCACAAAGTGTGACTATAAGTGTTTGAAAATAAATAAATAATTAATTATTTTCCATTGTCATTCTCTCCCTAAATGTTAGATCCGTGTGCCGCTGCAGGACGGGCGGCGTAGCAAGTCCATTGAAGAGCGAGAGGAAGAATATCAGCGGGTACGAGACCGGATCTTTGCCCGAGAAGTAAGTATTGAACACGGATGGAGTAGCAAGCACTTGCAGTGCATATTTCCTCATATGTCAACAGCATCAGTGTTTACTCAGGCAGGTTTACTCAAAAAAATCATTTTTGCGTGATAAACTTCCACAATATCAACAATCATACCGTCATTTATTATTTTACTGTGTTAAACAGTGATTTTTAATGAACTGTTCATTGTCTTGGGTTGAATAATTCCCAGTTGCATTTTGACCGGATGCTTGTTAGCTGGATTTATCCCTCCTATCATTTGCTTTAATTTGTGATCAATGTGAGATGTCTGAGGTATTCGTCCTCCTCTATCATTATTGTTTTTAGTGTTTTTTGTTTTGTTTGGAGCCATATGGTCTGTTTTCCACTTAGCTAAAGGTAACGCCCTTGGCCTTATTGATCTTAAGCACTTCTCAACATTTGGGAGGTTATTAGAACGTAAGTGATCAGAATCATGTGATAATCCTGGAATTAGGGCAGGGTTCGCACACGAGGTAGAGTGGCGGCCCCATGATCGGAAGGTCGGGGGTTCGAATCCACTGAACGGCTACCCTGAGGTACCCCTGAGCAAGGTACCATCCCTACACACTGCTCCCCAGGCGCCCTCTGTTTCACAGAGTGACTGGGTTAAATGCAGAAAGGAGTTTCCCCACAGGGATCAATAAAGAATACATTGGAATTTCTGCAAATAATAATAATAATAATGATAATGATAATAATAATCTTGTCAATCAACACAGGACAAATTACAGCCAGTGCTGACAAAAAAAAAGAATAAAAAAAAAAAGTTTTGTTATATTTTATAGGTAGATGTGTTTTTCATGATTTTTCATTTTGCTGTCTCTTGTGAGGTGTTGATCTCAGACTGGGACTCTTTACTTTGTGTTATGCCAAATACTCTTAAATCCAAGCCTGTAAACCTTTTTGAAATAGGAAACACTGCTTGTCTTATGTGCTCTTGGAAGAATGATACATTTCATAATGTGTAGGTGTCCTTTTTTTTACAGTCTTCTCAAAATGGATACATCAATGACAACAGGTAAGATCCTTCATTCTACTGATGACTTCTGTGTTCGTAGTTCATAGACTCCATCATGGCCATCTCTCAGTATGTAGGTTAGGCTTTAGTTATGAGAGGTAGGCAGCTACCTCATTAAAATATTTAAAGGTATCTGTATGAATTGAATATTTGACTTGTTCCAAGTTTGCCTTGTGTAAAAATTGATTTTAGAGAAGAAATCTAAATTTTAAATCTTTTTTCTTTCAAATGACTAATTTGCTAATTTCCTGATGTTTTGTGTTAAAACTACTTTGAGTGACACTGTGTTTGAGAGAGATTTGTGTGTA
>VUQR01028107.1:38763-52712 GCA_015108515.1 Hemichromis elongatus
CTAGTTCCCCCCCCCCCCCCCCCTCTCTCATTTTGATAAGAAATAATTTGACTCTCAAGCAGTTACACTAAGACGACCCCTAAGCAGCCTGTCCATTGAACTTGAAAGAGTGTGATATAATATACCGAGAGAAACGGGAATGATTGACCAGTCAACTTTTTGCCTTGTGTGCATTTTGTTTTTCTCCCTTTTTTCTTTGGGTGGTAAAAGTTGCAATGAACCTTCCTCTACCTCTCACACCACTCGTTGTCATTCTTCTATAACCCCTATCCTGTTCTCCATCCAGTCCTGTAACTCTAGCGTTTTCTCCTAATGTTAACCCCAACAGACTTTCCACTGAGGGCTACTGCTCTAGCTCTCAAAAGAGGAGGCAGATCTTTAGGTACTGGGGTGCTGCTGACTGACTTGTGTGTTGCCATGCCCATTTTTCAAAGTGGTTTGGTGATGATAGTGGTGACCTGTGGTGGTTATTATCTTTGCTTGGCGTAGTCGGCTGATTAATGGCTATTCCAGCATTGCACTTTTGGGCTTCCCAAGACCCATGCATGGCTGCTTTGTGGTTTCACTGGGGACTCACTGACCTACTTACCCTTCCACCCTTCCACCATCAACCACATTTTTACACAAAGTAACTGCATTGCTTTCACAGTAATCTGTTTGTTTTGTGGTTGACTCAGTCTTGTAGTTTCTGTTAACATGTCAAATGTTGCAAAGTTTTACATAATATATACAAGTAATGCGCATGTGCAGTAGTGCTCTCCAACTGACATGGCAATTTGAAATTAATAACCGTGAGGCTCAGTAAAAGCCCTTTATATTTTGTGTCCAAGTGGGTTACAGCTAATAATTTTCATTATTGATTAATACTCTCTACTTTCATCTATACAGTGTTGGGAAATGTTCATGAATAAAAATGAGTACTTCATAGTCTCTTAGATGGAAGCCATAAAAATGTCTCTTGCGTCAATAAATACTTGTGTATATAAAAACTAACGCTAAAAATCCAAAGAGATGGTAAAAATAGCTTTCTTTACATGTTTAACATGCTGGTGTTCGACCTGCCCCAGCTTTAACTCTGATTTCTATAGCTACCCCATGCTGCTCAGATATTATCATCAGATCCTTGTAGAGTTTTATGTTGCCTGAACAGACCAGGCATGTTGTGGCGTATCCTGGAATACCAGCATTTCCACTTGTCCTTAAACTAACCAGTTATGGGAGTTTTGTCACTGCTGAATGTAAACACATCACAAACCTTAAGATGTAATGTGTCCCAGCCCTTGACGTGCGTCTTTGCCGTTTAGGAGCGGGGATAATGTTTAGGTACGTATGTGTACTCGGTTTGCTTGGAGAGGACCAACAAATACGCTGGTGAGTTTCGAATCTCTAGAGTGCAGAAATATATGGGTTTCACGTCTCTGCACATAAAAACGCATTCAACGTTGTACGTTTTCATTTGGATTAAGATGAACTGATTTGGAATTTGGTGGTAAAAGGTAAAAATAATCCCCACAGGGCATGTTTTTGGGCTTTCCTTTAAAATTCTAATGGAAGAATCCACACTGTAGGATTTAAATTAATAACAGGATGAAGTGTCGACATTTTGTATATAAAAGGTTAAAGGCAGAGGCCAGACAAACATGGCTAAAACGGGTATAGGCGTATGAGTACGGGATGGTAATTCCAGTGTTTTTATTATGCAATATAAGCAGAATACAATATATACTCTGCTGTTTGTAACATGTGTTTGTGTAGTGAAATGTAGGTAGACGTTTTTAGTTTTCAGAGATGACCCTTCTTTCATATTTAATAATTTTTTAAAGAATTTCTTTTTTACCATATGAGTAATCCATTAAAAAAAATTCTGTTATCTCTTAATTTATGCTCATTTTAGAAGTTTGACATGGGAACTGAAACAGAATTAATTATGTATATTTGAATAGTTTTTTTTTCCCTCCATCTGAATGTGCTTATTAGAAATTTTAGCCTCTGAGAGAAGCCTTGCCGTTAAAATAAACCCCTAAAAGGACAGACTTGTTGTTTAATGAACCCACACAAGAGCTCTTTGGTTATAACAACATCTAACGTGGAAAATGATTGAGGTGCATAACAGCGAGAGTCTTATCTCCCCCCTCCTTCCCTTGTTTGTGCATGTGATGGGGGAACGCTGTCGTGAGGAGATGAAATATCATGTGATCAACAGCAGAATCCCTCCTCCTCTTTCTTCTCATCCCGCTCTCATCTTTGTCTGCAGCACGAAGCGAACAAGTGTGCGACTGCTAGTACAGAGCATGTCAGAGCACCCACCCTTCCTTAAAATAGGCCGCGCAGAGAGAGGCCTCAAAATAGATCCCCCATTAATTCGCTCTCTGAAATATTTATGAGCCACAGCCACCTTTTTAAGCACTACTCCCTATTACTATGGTTTTACAACCATTAACATGTCTTCGTGCTCATTGTGGAGATTTTCCACAATCTGTCTGATATATTTTGAATTAATTTCAGTCGTTTCTCTGTACATGGACATACTGTTCATAAACCTCTAATGATGGGGTAAAAAAACAGCCTCTGTGGTTGTTTTTGCCTTTTTTTTTTTCTTGCAGAGATCTGTTTACATGCAAGGCCTTTGTACTACAGCATTTTAGCAGCAGTTGCATTTTTCTTTTAAGGTTTAGTTTTAATAAATTCCTCTTTTTTTCTTTCTTTCACGCTCAGCTAGAACAATAGTATTCCCAATACCGGCACTTAACTGGCAGGCCCAGCCATTCACGCGATAGTGGATTTCCTCAGAGTGGTGGTTACTGTTTCAGCATGATCATTGGTTTTCTTGGCAGCTACCCTTATCTAGGGTGACAGCATCACAACAACACGATGTGTGCGCACACAGCAGTGTAGCCCAAAGGACTATATTGGTGAAGCAGTTGTAGCAAGTGTGTTTTTTTTAAGTATTGCGTGCGAGTCTGAGTGCCGGTGTACATCTGCCCTTAATGAGTGTTTATGTACATCTGGTATTCAGTAGTGTACGTGTGTCTTGTTTCTATGCTATTTCCTGTCGTAGTGGATAAACGATGCATTTTTAAGTGCATGCATTATTGTTTCATCTGTGTTAATATGTTTAACATGTTTATGCAAGTATTTATGTCCTCTATGGGAATGATGTCTGCAGTCTTTGGGCCTTTTCACACCTGGAAATCCAAACTAGGTTCATATTTTATTAAACTGATCTGGTTGGCACGTGAATGGACTCTAAAATAGTTTACATACCACCTGGTCTTGGTATTGATCTGATGGGGATATGTCTGATATATACATGCATACATACATGCCTCACTTTGTTTGTTTGTTTTTTTTTTACATGGCATTGCTCTGTCACAACTTACCTGATATCGTCTACATTTTCCTGAGGTTTTAACCCTTAAAGTCCTTGATACTTAAAAACAGAATTTCTGCGTCTCTCCATCTTCTACCGCTGTGTACTAGTTTTTACAGTAGAAACAAAGAGAGCTCGTTCTGGACCGACGCCACCTCTTTTCGTCAGGTTAAGTTTGACTGTTTGGTCTGGACTCGGGTCCATATGTCCATGAGTTTGACTACAGGGATTCTGGTTTGTATCCAACAAAATTTAAGAAGTCTAGACAAAACAAGTTAGGTGTGAAAGCACCCTTAGATGGTTAATGTGTGCTGAGCTCTTGGAAATCTGTCTTGTCTAGTGTCTTTGTAATATCTTCCCACATCCTAGTGTTTGGAGCATCTTTTGCATGTGTGTTCTCCTTTGTGGATGGTTTTGCGTGTGAGTGCGTATGAATGTGTGTGTATGTTTGTTGTTGTATTTTTTTTTTTTTTTTTTAATTTGAGACATTATTGTTTGGTATGTTGCCTGAGTTTGTATTGTGGTATACTTAACCAGCAAATAAGCATCTGTGTTGAATGCTCCATCTTTAAAACCTTTTAAACTGTGTGTACTCGGTGGCTATGGGTGACCTTACTCTGCTCTTCTGTTTCTGCTCCCCCTATCCTTATCTGTCTTCAACTGTCTTTATTCTGCTCCCACCTACACACCTCTGCTTCAAACTCTCTTATATGCACTTTTTTTTTTTTTAATCTCCTCTTTCTAACCCGATACTTTTGTCTTTCTCTTCTGGCTGTGCTTTCTGTAATTTGCACATTCTCACTCACCTTTCAACTCTTCCTGCTATAACACCTCCTCTACTTCATCACTACTTCATTGCCATTTTATTTCCGTCATGTCATCTCTTATCTTTCTTTTTCCGTCCTGTTCTGTCTTTTCTCAGAAACCGCGAGAGCTCCAGCCGGGCATCAAGCAGCCGTCAAAGCAGCACGGACAGTGACATGAAGTGCCTGGAGCCGCGGCCTTGGAGCAGCACCGACTCAGACAGCTCTAACCGCACTCTCCGGCCACCCGTCACCAAGGCCAGCAGCTTCTCTGGTATCTCCATCCTCACCAGGGGGGATAGCCTTGGCAGCAACAAAGGCTCGCAAGGGAGCTGCAAAGGCTCTCGCTCTGGTAAGGATTGGAGAAAAGTGGAGAAGAAACATCTAGGTGATATGTCATTAGCTCATTTTATTTTATTTGCCTTAAATGAGTAGTACAGCACGGAGAGATGGATTCTCTATTCATGTAAGCTGCTTTTTTTTATAAAAATGAAAAATGATGATAGACCGACTGAAAGTCATTGTAGTTTAAGAATGAACTGTGTAGCATAAATTGAATTCAAGAAGGTCCCTTAAGTGTAAATCCCACATCCCACAAAATTTTCTCAGGTCGCCCCTCTTAGCAGAGTTTTCAGGCTATGGATAGTGCCTTATTTTAAGGGTTATTGGTTATAGGTATCATTGGTAAATGTGCCAGCTATTTTTTTACACAACCTTTGGACAGTATGAGCTGATATGATTGGTCATTTCTGAAAGTTGCCCGTTTCATATGTAGCGCACAGCAGGAGATTCTTAGCTTTGAAAATACTCATTTTTGGTTCAGGAGAAGGGTGCTGCCCGGGTGAAGTGTGGAGAATGAAGGCTATTTGACGCCCACTTGCGCAGTGTGTATTCACATTACCTGAGCTATTTCCACATGATCTCAGTTGGACATAACAGATTTTGTAGTATGAAGCTGGTTATTAAATAGCTTTTAAGGTCTGGTTGTGTTGGACATTTGCGTTCCCAAATGTCTCCATCGGCTCGTGTCTATAAAAGTTGAGGGCATGTCCAGAAGTGTTTTTGTCTGCCCAACTCTGTGGAGGGACATAAGGGACATAAGAATCATACACATTCTCACAGGCAGGCCGTCGGTCAGAACAATAGAATTTCTTAGGAAACTGTGCGTCCCCAGTAACTCCTAGCTACTTGACAAATGATTTGGTCCCTGCAGTTTGTGCAGTAAAATTGTCAAAATGCTTTTGACTCAGTCGTCAGTCATTAAGGGTATATTCCTTTGTTCCAGCAAACTGTGTTAAACAAGTCATCAGAAACTCCTGTGGTTTAAGAGCTTTTAAGGCTGTCCCTTCATTAGCAAAGAAAACCTTAAAGCTGCAGGTTTCACCCCATTCAGAATTATTTTCTGTGCAAATGTGTTTTTGTGAAATGTTGAGAGCTTATTTGAGCAGTGCTCTTATTATATAACAATCAGAAATCAGAAGTTACTATAATTAGCTTTAATTGGCTTTTTAAACTAAAAGGTGACAAACTTTTGATGCAAAGTTAACTTTATTAGTGGCTTTGCAAACATACAAATCATTTTCAAGTTTGTGGGTTTCAGTTTTGGAGAATTTAAATTGCAAAATGATCTCCTTTATCTATCATGTCATCTTCTAAATCACTAGGCCTTCCCCTAGTCAGCCCTGATGTATGTCCTCCACCTGCAGCCTCCCAGTCCAGCCGTAGTCTGCTCCCCTGCCCGTCTCAGCAGCCTCAGCAGCCACAGTCCCAGGCTCCACCTCAGACTGCCCTGCTGCCCACACCGCCGCAGCACCCTTTGAGCAACCACATGATTGCTCAGGTAAGTTATCTCCACTACCAACCAAAAATGAATGCAATGGTACATTAAATCTGTGGTTTGGTATGGGACGTCTGTTTGAGAGTCAGGGTCTTTTTTTGGGGGGGAGGGGCAACTCAAACATGAGCAACTCTTTGTTACATCTGCATACTGTAATTAAGAAAGGAGTCAGTGCTGTTTGTTCAGCTGTGTTATGTGTTAGACAGTCCAGTTTATTCATTGAAATTCATTATAAAGGGCAGCAGTGCAATTTCAGGTCTAAATATCCTGCAGACACAAGTGAAGCTGCATTTTATTTCTCCTCGTAAACACAGCTCACCAGTGAAAAACAATTTCTTATTTCTTGTCAAACATTTCAAATGGAAACTTGGCCTTCTCAATGTCCTACTCGCCAAACACTTTTATTACTTCTTAAAAGTGAAAGTATGGATGGAAAAAGTTGAAATGGCTACAGATAATACTTGCTCTTAATTAAAATAAAATTATTAAACTCAGTAGGCGTCACTTTTAGTTTTATTTCTACATTTAATTCTCCAGAGTGATGGAGAACTTTAAACACAGTTTTTTTTAAGTGTTACGGTTAGACGCTGTGTGCTTCCAGGGTGTAGTGACCTGAGGATGTCCCATTCGGAACATTTGGGATTAATGCATATCCCTTTCCTTATTTTTTTTTCTGGGTAGTAATAATTACACTTAATTTTTTATATATAATTTGTTTGTGTAATATTTAGAGAAAAAAAATTTGATTTCCATTACTATCCTGTCTGCTCATTAACAACTTTTCCTTTGTGTTCTAACCCTCATTTTTCCTATGTCTTCATTTCTGTTTTTTCCCTCCTTTCCACCGCTTCTGATTCTGTGTTCTTTTCACTGCCTTGCTCTCTATTCTCTACCTCTTTATTTCATCTCTTTTCTGGTGTGTATAGCCGGTGGCGTCTCTGCAGCCCTCTCAGCCTGTCTCCTACTCCAGCCCTTCCTGCCCCCAGGTTCTCCTGCCAGTTTCTCCTCCCCAGCAGTACACAATGGTACTGTTACGTATTATAGCTTCATCTCTTTAATAATCATTCAGTTAATAACTGACACTTAGCTGGTGCTATATCCTACTAAAAACTCTTGCACTCATTTTTGTTTACATTCACTCAGAGGAGTCAAAAACATATCTTGGCTTTATCAAGATGTGAGTGTGTTTGCATATACAGTTAAAAACAATATATATACAGTAAATATCTTTTTCACATAAACTAATGTTATTGTCTAAAATGGATTCGGTGAGTAAGTGCTGTGTCTGCAGTAACAAAAGAAATGGCGAAGATGTGTCCAGTTTGTTGCTGGCTACATTTTTTTTTCTTTCTTCTCTCTTTTAAATCGGTGCGTCTGCGTGAGTATGACCAGAGTTTGATTGCGTTTACATTGAAACAGTCATCTGAAAAAGAGCTTTCACTCGACTCTGTACAGTCCTTTCTAAAATTACTTACTGCTTCTATAGTAAAGAAGAGGATAATCATCAGGGAGTGTGACCACCTCTCCAGGACTGGGCATCCCTACAAAGTCACACAGGATCAAACCACAAAAAAATAAAAATAAATATCGATATATATCACAGTCAGTTACCTTGTTAAATGTTAAAAGTTTGTGACAGTAGAAAGAGGGATTAGAAAAAGACTGAACCGTGGAACCAGGGCCTTGCAATCACTCAGTCAACCATGAAATCATCTGTATGCCAAAGTATTCTAGAGTCAAATCTATCTGAGAGCAAAAGGTGCCTGAAACCCGTCACATATTCTGTGACAGGTGCAATACTGTTGCAACAGTCAGCAGCAAATCTACGACAGAGTGACTGGAAAAGAAAAGACTCAATGTGGTGTAATGGCCCCAATCAAAAAGGAGTTCTGCCTCATTTTGAATGCTGTGTTGGGACCTTAAGAGAGCTAAGCATAAACGATAACCTGCAAATTTCAATGAACTATAATGCCGAGTGTGCCAACATTCCTCCACAGGTGATGTGAGAGGCTGATAAAGTCAAACAGAAAACAAATATTTCAGTCTTTAGGATGGTTGTACAAAGCTGGTGCTTTTTTTTTTTTTTTTTAAACAACATTGTGTAGACTCCTTTAAAAACTTTCTTTTTCACAAGACTGTTTGTAAAGCTACGTCAGATTAAACCAGTATAAAAATCGATGTCTAATTTTATATTTTCCAGCATATATCAAAGTTAATACTCCTGTCATATATTTTCTGAATGTTTGCATGTTTGCATAATGTGTATAACTCTATTTTTTTATATACCTCAAAGTAAGTCACTTTGGTTTTGAGCAGGATTGCTAGATGTACTAATTATGTACTGGGCACAGTGAGATAAAACTGTTATTGACCCTGTGATCAGAATGAGAATACTTTAATAATCCCCAAGGAATTTATGTAATTGCTTTGATCTCACAATTAATAATATGAGTAGCAGATGTGTTTTTCATTATTATTATTATTATTATTATTATTATCATTATTATTATTACAAAATGACAGACTGACCCTTTAATAATTGTAAAAGGAGTCATGTTAGACCATTGCTAATGAAGCATTTAGGATGTTGGAAATGATTGCATCTCCAAGATGAACAAACTGTACTGATACAGGAGTGTCACCTACAAGTCACAATCAGCTAATGGCACTATTCCCATTCTACCCAGGGAGAAGAGCTGGCACCCCAGTTCACACAGATGACACTGAGTCGGCAGGGCTCCAGCGAGAACCCTGAGCCTCCCCCTATGTATCAGGCTACTCCCCCAGTGCTGCCGCAGCACCCTCCACCGCAGACCGGCTACATTATGGCTACTACGGGTCAACCTTTGCCACCTCCGTCTGGTTACCAGCCCACCACTGGACACCCCCATCCTCCACCTCCACCGCCGCCTCCATCCCAGCCCGTCATGCAGGCTGCACCACCTCCACAAGGCTACATGCAGCCCCCTCCACCTCAGCAGGTATGCAGTCCTCAACAGGTGGTCAGAAAAGAACATCAGACGAACCTTTTAGTTTCAAATTCAGTTTTCAGAGTTTGTCAGCTTTATTTGAATACTGATGTAGTTGATATTTGGCTCAAACCATACCCAAGGAATACACGATTAATGAAAAATATCTCATAGTAATAAAAAAAGACCTGTGCATGACTTTCATGTCAGGTAGTTAAAATGTAATTGCAAACATAAATAAATATTTCATAGTGGCAAAAGGTTTTATAGATCTGTTATCTAAGCTAAGTCATTACCTGGAATAGCTCTCTAAACTGAAGGCAAAGTAATTAACTTTGTGATATGTCAGCAGTTAGCAAAGCCGTCAAAAATCTCAGGGACGATTTGCTAAATGTTCTGTTTTTACAGCTTTTACTCACTGGACTTTATCAAAAGTTATATACCTACTACTTGTAACTAATTTAGCTTTGACATGTTGTACTGTGTACAGTTTTTTTTATACAGATCCGTCCTGGTTTCTCTTTTCTGTGACACCTAAAAATAGCTTTGATTGCGTGTTTATTTATTTTATAATTGTAATCTCTGACTTCTATAGACATTTATTGCTGGTCGTTGGTGCGTTGTAGTGTAGTGTACTGTAGTGTTTCTGTGGACGAGTCGGCACGATCATAAAAAAAATTGGTGGCCATACAATTGATTAGAGCCTGAAGAGCCAATGTTGCTTGGTGAAATATAGCTAACCCGCACCCCTGCAAACTCTGGACATAGAAGCTATATCACGCCTGTGAGGGGAGGTCCGCAAGTGCCCGTCTTTTGTTTTAGCTCAACGTTTTAAATTTACTTTCACTTTTCTCCTGTGTTGTTAATGGCTTCCACATATTTCCTGGCTACAACATATTTGGCAATATAATCTTAAGATGTGGCACGGTGGTAAACACTGTTGCCTCACAGCAAGAAGGTTCTGTGTTCTACTCCACTATCACCAGTGTGTGGAGTTGCCATGTTCTGGCCGTGTTTGCGTGGGTTCTCACCAGGCACTCCGAGTTCCTCCTATATCCAAAGGCATGCAGTTAGTGCGGTTTGGTTAGTTGGTGATTCTAAATTGGTAGGTGTGATGTGAGTCTTGAGAGTCTTGTCTTTTTGTAGCTGGAATAGCTGCCTGCAAACCCTGACAAGGATAAGTGTTGCTTGAAAACAATCCAGCTGAAGTAAAATGATGAATGACACTGATACATTTGCTACAGGTCTAAATAAGCAATTTTTAACAGAGGGGAAATGTTTACTGCTTTAAATACAAGACTGTTACTACAAATATCGCAGCTTTAATGTTGATAATCCTGTCCTAACACATTTTCATTAGTGGAATTTAAGGACCAAGTATTTATGATTATACTCTTAATTTGCATTGTGCATTTAAGTAAAATGTGATTTGAGAATTTGATGTTTTGCGGAAGAAAAATGCACTAGTGGTAGTTTTTATTATTTCTACACTAGAAGTTGTCTACAAAAGTGAGGTTCAGCTGTTCTTCCCTTCAAAGTCCAGTAATCTGTATTTACTGAACTTTGTTTTGTTATTTCTACACAGATACAAGTCTCATACTACCCTCCTGGTCAGTATCCAAGCTCAGGCCAGCAGTATCGTGTGCCCCAGCCAATGTCCCACCAGGTGTCTTACCCAACCCAACGCACACAACCCATGCCTCAGCCAGCACAGCAGTCAGGTCAGTTTATTTTCATGTGCTGTGCATCATCAGACAACGTGATATGCAAAAAAAAAAATAATAATCTTTTTTTGATATGCAAAGACGTAAACGCTACCATTGCAGCAAATGGGCATTAAAAAGAGCTCGTTTTTTTATTTCATATTCATTTGTTTTAATTTTATTTTGCTTTTCAGTCTTTTAACAATTGGAATAAATGTTTTAATGTGTATTTGTACTAGATGCTATATACTTAAGTCCAAAATTATTATTTGTCCATGTAGTTTTACTTATATTTACTGTTCCAAAATTACTCAATTTTGGAACTGTAAATGTTTTCCATAGCAAAATTTGCTGAGCCATACTTGCTTTAAAATCTACCAGGTGAAAGGTTGGATTAAACTAGCCATGTCTGCTTGTTCTTCCAAGTCCAATACAATCAGATAAATATAGAGCTATTTTTCCACCCCTTTTTTTTTTTTCTTGGAAAAAGTTGTCAGGCGCCAGCATTGTATGGTTTGTGAAGTCTGGTTGTTTACATAGTGAGTGACTGACAGTGTTGACAGCCTAAAAGGACTTTGGGTCATAATGGATGTCTGCCAAAACCAAATAGTTCATGAACATGAAGGTCAAAAAGACCCTACATTACAACGTGCCTGCAGTCTGGTCTGAAATATAAGTTTTGGCGTGGTGAAGATTTACATTTGTAGAAAGTCAAAATTCATTCGTTAATTGAATGTTTTATATTATGTTTAAGCATGTAAACTTAAAGTGAAGGGACATTTGAGTTTTTGTGAGTTATGTCAATGTCAGTGTTCTGTAAATTGTTTTCTTCTTTTTATTTTTATTTATTATAATATTTTTCAGTTTTTTGACATTAACTCTTATTCTGCCCCGTTGTACTGTGAATATATTAAAGGTAAAAGCCCAACTACTCCTCTTCATCCCCTTTCCCCCTCTCCTGTACTACACTGTGGTTTTACCTATAATATTGTTTTTTGTTTAAATATTTTTTTTTTTTTATATTCTTTTGCTTATCAGGTCTTCAGACCATGATGCCCAGCCAGCAGCCGAGTTACCAGGGCATGATGGGTGTGCAACAACCCCAAAATCCCGGACTGCTCAATTCACAGAGAGCAGGAATGGGAGGACAAATGCAGAGCATAATGGTTCAGTACCCACAGATGCCATCATATCAGGTAAGCAACTGTAGGACTTTATAAAGGATACCAGTAAGAAGCCATATCTTTCTTTGGTTAACGTGACTAGTTGATGATTACAGAGCTGTCAGGTTTTTTTTCAGGTGAGAACAAAAGTTAAGCATTTCCAATATCTGAACCACATGTGGCTCAATGTTAAAACAGCGCCATCTGGTGTACAGTTGAAACTGCATGTTATGTCTGTGAAACTGTATTTTGAAAGTAGACCTGTTTTTCTGCTGTACTGATACAGATAAGAGTTAAAAGAACTGATCGGTTCATCTATGTCAGGTTTGTGCCAGTGGTTTATTTAGAGTCAGGGGTGCAGCTGCAGAAAGCTGCTGCTCTCTGCCAGTGTAGTTTGTGTTGTGCGCAAGCACCGAAGAACACATCGACCCTGAGTTAGCAGCCGAAAAGGCTTGCATTTATAATCCATCCAAATCGTTTAAAGTGTAACGCTTGTTTAACACGAGTGTTTACTTAAACATCTTTGTCAGAAGACCACTAGACCCATCAGTACACATTCCTGAACTCTGCCTTTTTTTTTTTTCTTGACTTTTGACACTTTGCTAGGTACCTGTGGGTAATGAAAATCAGCAGGTGGTGCAGCAGCAGTACCAGCAGCAGGTCATGGTCCCAGTCAGCCAGTCTGTCCAGGGGCCCATGCCTGTTTACTACAGTGTTATCACACCCACACAGCAGAATAGCACAAGGTAGGTGCTTGTAGACATGTTATTCGAGTAAAGGACTTGATAATACCATTGAAGTATTTGAAATGCTTTTCCCCACGATTTAATATGCCCATCCTCTTTTTATGTGTCTGTCTGTCCTGCAGTCCGTCAGTAGGTTACCTGCAGCCCCCCAACTCTGAGCAGTATCAGATAACACAGTCACCATCCCCCTGCAACCCTCCACAGTTGCAGCAGCAATATTCAGGTGAGGCTTGATGTCAGCAGTTTGTAAAGATAGTTATTAGCTTTAAGGATTTATGGACATATGAAATTTTTACGACATCCATTAGTGGTGCAGCGGATCAAGAATCTCACGGTTCGGATGGGATCGCGGTTTTAAGTCACGGAATGGATTAATTTTTAGATCAGCAGCTTATTGAAGTTTTTATTTCCTATTAAAAAAACATTCAACTCAAGACTCATTCCACACAATTATGTAAAAACAAATTAAGGTGCAATATAGGGCAGCACAGGGCTTTGTATCTACCACTCAATTCAATTCCATTTTATTTATATAGCGCCAAATCACAACAACAGTCGCCTCAAGGTGCTTTATATTGTAAGGTAGACCCTACAATAATATACCGCTCATTATATCACACTCTGCTGTGATATAATGAGCGGCCACGGTCACGTAGCTTTCTGTTGCCCTGGAGCTCCACCCATTTGTAGTTAGGGCAACAGAAGATGCCTGGGACAGTTCTATGGAGTGAAAATAGTCTCAAAAGATTCGTGCATGCGTAAACTACATTTCGTCCGTAACTTCAAATTCGTAAAAGATTTCCATCCATAACTTCAAATTTGCACACATCAGAGTTACAAGCGAACAAGTTTTGAGACTCATTTCATGTCTCAAGATTCGTGCGTGCACGAGGCGTTTAAGGCTGGTAGAATGCTGGGTCATCAGAGTGTTTTTCCACATTAGCTCCAACTAACAGATAAAGCTTCTGCTAAATGAAAAACTATGTATCCAACAAGCAGACACACAAAATGTAATCTAAAATGATCCATACAATGACTCATTCTAAGGTAGTAAACCGTTTGTGTTTAATGTATAATTACCCCTCTGAAGGTTGACCACCGAGGTACGCCGCCATCTGTCTTCTTTCCTCTCTGCTAGCCTTTGTCTACTGTCCGGATTTTTGCAGCAAAACAACCTGTGCGCCAATTATACATTAAACACAAACGGTTTACTACCTTAGAATGAGTCGTTTTATGGATCATTTTAGATTACGTTTTGTGTGTCTGCTTGTTGGATACATATTTTTTCATTTAGCAGAAGCTTTATATGTTAGTTGGAGCTAATGTGGAAGAACACTCTGATGACCCAGCATTCTACC